>JAVYIG010002844.1:0-224493 GCA_035222895.1 Strongylocentrotus droebachiensis | reverse complement strand
TATTATAGCTCTATGGATCATACACAAGTCATCTTGGCTTCTTACAAAGTTGACGGATTGACTTTTTCACATAATCAATACCAATATGAAATCTTCTGTTTCCATCAAATTCGCCATATCTGAAATGGAAAATATATATATATATATATCTAAAAATTTAGTTGTTTTAAATGTAAAATGAAAAATGACATTTCCAATCCAATCAAAGCGCCAACGTCTAATTGCGTACCAAATCAAAGGCTGCATGTATGATGAGAGTGAGAAAAAAAACACTGAATATCATAAAAGACAGGTAGTGACGTATTAATATTATTGTAAGCAATGGTAACTGAGGTTATTTTTGGTTTGAAAAAATGTCTACACAAAATAATATAATCATCATTTTCCAGTCCACATAACTCTATACGAAACATATTTCTGAATTATGCAATAAACATAACTTTTCATCCTACTGTATCAGTCCGAACTTATTAATTAAAAATCTTTTCACATGAAAAAAAAAAGATTCATTTTCGCAATCACCTAAGTTTCCCCTGACAATGCTCGACCAGTTTGGACCAGAGGCGGAGGTCCGGGGGGGGGGGGGGGCAAGGGTTCACAATGCCCCCACTTTTTCAAATACTTGTATCACAAAAATACTTGTTTACATTGGAAAACGGTGCCCCAGTTTTACTTTAGATAAGGATCCCTTTTTCTAATGTTGCACATTCTTATATAAGTGCAAGTAACCACCTCTGATAAGTGCCCCATTTTAATCTCACAATTGTCCCTATTCAAACCTGAGAGGTGCAGGCCCGTAGCTATAGTTTGATGTTTGGGACGGGGGGGGGGGGGGCACATACATGTAATCGATGGACGTCCTGGGGAGGGGTATTAAAAATTTCAACCGATCTTGGAATTTTTTGGGGGCACCCCACCCCCTCGTGCCCCCCCCCCCCCCCCCCGTGGCTACGTGCCTTGAGAGGTGCCCCTTTTACTTTGACAAATGCCCCTTCAACTTCATCATCCCTGATAATGAAATCACAATGTATATGGTATATAAAGGGTATATTTTCGCTTTGATGTTTTTCTTGGTTGGTTCCCTTTTTCCGGAAAGGGCCCCTTTTATTAGTGCCCCGCCCCCCCCCCCTTTTTTTTTTTTTTTTTTTGGAACGGGCGCTCCGTCGCCCCTGGTTTGGGCCTAACACAAATGAACTTTCGACGAATTAAATTCCCTTTGAACATTAGTTCCAAGTTTGGAATAAGGTAATTAATTGGGAATGGGACTGGCGGTGTGGCTATAATGATATGTTATATTTTTTTTTACTTCATCCTTTTTTTTCCAGACGCGTCGTATCGTCTGAACAACAAGCCAGAACGGCGATACGTACTCCACGAACTACATTATTACTCTCATAAAGCAATGCGACAAAAGAGAGTGGCTAGCTCTGTGCAGCCACGCCACCATTTGTTTTTGTAACCTCATCGCTGATTGGATACTATTTTATTATCTTGTATTTCAAAATAATCAAATTAAATTGTTTTTCTTAACATAATAGACCTAAACGATAGATTGTACTGATATTTCATAATAATTTATTTGAAATGGAATGATTTTAAAAGTTTTTATGATTTAAAAACAAAATATTAGGAAAAAAGGCAAGAAAACTCGATAAATCGAATATCCAATCAAAGGACATTTCTCAAGTGTACTTAGTTTGGCATTACGTACTAGCATTATCCATGCTTGCGTTCGCGGTATACTTGTACTGCGGCCCCTACACTGTCGATCCGATTTCTTGAACGATTTAAAGCACCATTTAATATTCTGTGGTCAAAATTCTGTGATTTTATATTTCACTGGTTAAGCCCGTACATATCGAGTTTAAACAGGCAAAATCAAAGGTGATAAAATGAGTGGGATTGAGCCATCAAAATTGAAGGTCGCCGAGCTTCGTGCGGAACTGCAGGCGCGTGGGCTTGATTCCAAGGGAGTGAAGGCTGTGCTTATTGAGCGATTGGAAAACGCTTTGCTCGATGATGCTGAGGAAGTTGGAAATGAAAATGAACCGACCGAGGCAGAAGGAGATGACAATTTTGATGACGATGTAGTAGAATTGGCACAAGAAGCGCTTCCAGAAGCAGAACAAGGATTTGGCGATGAGTTTGGAATTGGCCAAGAAGCTGATGATGATCTCTTGCAAGAAGGTTCGACATCGATGACGATGGACATTATTTTTAACATGATTATTGATTGAGGTGTCTGAAAAAAATCTTACGTGTATGATGTAATGTAACTAATCTATCTGTAGGAGCGTTGGTCCGAGAATAAGGACCGTTTGCATAAACGAGGGTCGTCTTCGTAAACTCAGATAGGTCTAGGTCTAGACGCGTCCTCGAAAATAAGGATCCTCATTTTACGCAATTACGGTGCTCTGCCAGTAAAGGAGCTGGGTAACTTAGAGAATGAGGATCGTGCTGATACACGAGGATATCCTCATAAACGCGGGAAAAAAGGCGTCCTCAAAAATAAGGATCTGCATTTTTGCGGACGTTTTTTTGTTGGCATTCTGCCGGTTTTGACTTTTTCAGTTTTTGGGTTAACGAACCGCCCACTGGCAATGCAAAAATAGGATTACGCGTAAGAAAATAAGTACCCTAGTTCACCGTCTACTTTTAGTTGTACTGAACTTGTGTGATTATCTGAGGATTTCCCTTGTGTAGCTTTCTGTTCAATTTGAATTGCCAACATTTTTTACACAAAACGAAGGATAAAAATTGTGTCAATTGGATTTGGTCTATGCATGTGTAGACCCAAGTCAAAGTGACTCTTTGTTTTCCCAACTTGTTTCTCACTTTGTATGTTGGTCTCAATTTTTCCATTGTTTCAGGTGAAGAGGGTGGAGATGACCAGCTCTTAGCAGACTTGGAGATTCCTCCCGCAATGGAGGAACCAGAAGCTGAAGGAGAACCTCAAGATGTTGAAGAACCCCAAGAGGAAGAGTCCATGCAACAAGAGGTGGATGCTGTGCCTCCAGTCACAAAAGATGCACCACAAGCAGTGGAGGAACAGGGGCAGGATGAACAGCAACCAGAAGGCATGGAGCAAGAAGCTCAACAGCAAGCAGAAGAGAAGGAAGGGGAAAATGGAGAGCAGACTGGGGATGGTAATGAAAACAATATGAAACACATACCATGTGAATTGTCTTAGATCTATTTAAGGAATGTACAATTTTGTTACAAAGTTATGTTTCCTAACAAACAATCAAATATTTGTATTGATACAAGTCTCATAATCAACCTTGGGTGTTTCTAATTTGTACATGAATATCAACTGCTGTTAATTTTTAAAATAGTTGTTTTTCTGTTTAATTTGAATAATACTGCAACTGTATCATGTTATGTCATTTCCAGGAGACAAAAAAGAAGAAGACAAAGACAAGGAAAGGAAACGAGACCATGAAAACAGGAACCGTGATCGCCGATCTGGAGGCAGGGATCGATCTCCTAGAAGAAGGTGGGCGAGAGTAAAGGAGACTTGTTTGGATGTCCAGTGATGATACGTTCACTGCCAGTTCTGCTTCTGACAAACATGAAGAAACTGAACTAGTGTTACTTTTCTGAGGGCATAAATGATTTACATGTAGTTGAGTTCATGCTCCAAACACTTGCATGTTTAGTTTACCATTATCCTTCAGTGTTTTATTCAGCCAATTTTATTTTATATTGGGAAGTAGCTTTGAAAGCATTGGGCTTTCTTTTCCTTATTTATTTTCATTACCTTTCCATGTACTTCACTTCTAGATTTGTGCATTAACTTGCCAATTGATAGAATTTAGTTGAATTTTAAATTCATTACCGATTATAATTTTTTAATCTAGGTAATTTGTTTAACGGAAGATTAAAAAAGGCTCGAAACGTTGTCAGGCCTGATAAAAACCAGATTTTTTTTTAATTTTTCCAGATTTTTCCCCGATTTTTTTTTTCTTCCGGATTTAGTGCTCACTATCACCCCTGCATTGTACATATAAACAAGCAATTTGATAATAACACACTATATCTTTTCTCTATAGCATATAGATTATCATTTGATTATTAAGTGAATACATGCTTCTCATGAGATTGATACATTTATAAGAATGTGGCCTACTCTAAATGTAGTATTAAATCTCCCCAAGATAAGACAGGAATATCTATATCATTGAATAGGAATGGTTTAAAACATGGACTGTCCACTTGACATACTTTGTTTACTCTCACTTCCAGTTGTTTGCTTAACTGGAGTGGGGATTCCCAGGATTACAGGAAGTTGAAAGGTCCTAGTTTGCACCCTTTGCAGGAAGCTGGCAATGAGGAAGTGGACACATTAGTTTCAACAAATGCTGTTATGCTTGGTTCACTCTAAATCAAATTTATTTAGTATTGGGCAATGCATTGAATGTAATGTACCATTAAAACAGGCTAATAAAGATTTTCTCATTACTGTCTTCAGAACACCCCCTCCTGTGACCATGGAAGAAGATGATGATATTCCAGACACACAGTGTGTGCTCAGCAAATGTAAGTTCCTTCATTATTTATTCTGGATATATATCAGTTTTAGTGTATCCATGTAAAATTATTTGTAAGGAAGATGGGACAGGAATCTGCATGTTTGAAATAAAGCAAACATTAACTGATACTGAAGGCGTAATGGTATTTAACCTCTTCTCTCAAATTTTGTAGGGTATGAGGAGAGAAGTAATTTATTATAGTACCATTTTACATTGCTAAATCCACTGATAAAACGTACACTGCCAGTTCTGCTTCTAATTGAGCACTCATATCGTGAAGATACTGAACTTGTGTGATTATCTGAGGATTATCCTTGTGAAGCTTTCTGTTCAAGCTCTGATACACTATAGCTGTTGCTTTATAATTTTTGTTATGCCTTCACCTACCAGCTACACATGTTTGTTAGGGTTGTTTTAAAGTGCAATCAATATTTTAGGTTAATAATGACAACATATGAAAAATTTGTAATGAAATTACAAGCTTCTATGCTCTGTAGGGATGCGAAGGGCAAAATTAGAATTGAGTATTACTGGTTATATTCATTTTGATGAATGTGCAAGTTATAGACTATGACATGTAGTTCTTTGCATTCAACGCTTTTGATTTACCTTCTTTTTCTTTGTAGACCTCTCCGACTTGAATCTGAAAATTGGTAAGGATGGCTACAATATCTGTCCCCTCAGCATGGAAGGATTCGCATACATGTGGGGAGGAGTCAAGGGTACCCATGGAGTGAACAAAGGAAAGGTCGCATTCGAATGCAAGGTTTGTTTTCCAATGAATAGCAACAATACTTGTTATGGTAATATGTAATAAATAGAACAGTCGAATATGTCTAGTTGTTTTTCTACAATCAAACATGCACATATATTTTTAAAGATTCATTCTGTGGTTGCCCTTTAAGTTGTAGTTGGAAAATTTCCAATTAAAGTAATCATGACGTATGTATCCACTGATGAAACGTACACTGCTAGTTCTGCTTCTGAATACTCATAACCGTGAAGAGACTGAACTTGTGTTATCATCTGAGGATGATCTGTTTTTCCCCATGCCAATCAGCTTTTGCATCTCTGATATTCTATTAGGAACAATGAAGATAAAATATTATTTTCTGTTTCTCTCATAGCTGGAGTCCCAAGCTGATGTACGTCACCTTCCCCCTGAAGAGAACAACAGACATGTTGTCCGTGTAGGATGGTCCATTGATGCTTCTTCTCTTCAGTTAGGTTAGTTCATCTCCATGTTAATAACTCTTTTCAAGTGTAAAACTCCCTTGATCCATCCGTGACTTGGAGGGTGAAAGATGTATTACTCCATATATTTAACATGATAAGAGCATTATTTTCCTGCGTAGTGTTCATATGATTTAATTTGTGTAATTCTATGATGAAACGTACACTGCCAGTTCTGCTTCTGATTGAGCACTCAAAATCTTGATGATACTGAACTTGTGTCGCTGTCTGAGAATTAGGTAACTATCCATAATAAAATAATTCAAAGAGACCATCAATCTAGTCATAGGAGTCATCTGAAACATCCAATCAGAGCTGCCAACTAGTACGGATTTCCCGTAATTGGTACGGAAATTAACGACCATTACGGAATGTTGTTTAAAATTATGGATTTAAAAAAAAAAAAAAATGATTTTTTTTTTTTTTTTTTTTTTTTTTTTTTAATATTTTTTTTATTTTTTTTTTTTCCCCCATTTTTCCTGGAAGACTGTGTTGTGATGATATGAAACTCATTATTTAACAACTTTGTGTGAGTAAGATCACCAAAAATGTCAGATAATCATGTGTCTGTGCAATGTTGGCGTGCCGTTTTTATTAGAGTCATAGCGCCGCATAGGAAATTACTGATTTATACCCAAAATTACTGATTTTGAGCCTTGTGATTACTGATTTTCGGTTCTGGAGGTTGGCAACTCTGACCAATGGAAAGAAAGAAAACTTTTAAACAGATTGGTATTGTTCAGGGAGAAATGGAGAAAGTATTGATTTCTGAACTCAATTTAAAGTAAGCAAACTTCTAAGAGCTTGAACATGAGTTT
This sequence comes from Strongylocentrotus droebachiensis, assembly GCA_035222895.1. NCBI lineage: Eukaryota > Metazoa > Echinodermata > Echinoidea > Camarodonta > Strongylocentrotidae > Strongylocentrotus > Strongylocentrotus droebachiensis. Next base: position 217,910 of record JAVYIG010002844.1, on the reverse strand, counting down.
TTACAAGTTTTAAGTTGAGGCATTTTTTTTTTGTTCTCAATGTTTTTACAGGAGAGGAAGACTTTTCCTTTGGATATGGTGGAACAGGAAAGGCATCAGTCAAATGCAAGTTTGTGGACTTTGGAGAGAAGTTTGGCGTTGGTGATGTCATTGGGGCATACGTGGTAAGTCCTCTGTTGCTATTGACTTAAAAGTTGTTGAGGATATTTTAAAATGTTTACAGAGTTCACAGAATTATGATGTATCTTGCCAGGTATAACTTACAAATTTTAGTGTTTTTATCTGAGAATAAGGTAATAATGATCTGTCCTGGTAAGTGGGATTACTTAAATATTGTATGAATTATATGAACAATTTTTGTTGTTTAGTTTTCCCTGTAATGCATATGAGGAGCGAAATGCCAGTATAGGGTAGTGTCAAACAAACATACTCTGACAATGTTCTAATATGATAATTCCTTCCATGATCTAAATTACTGGGAATAAAATTCAATTATTTTGACAAATCAATGTCAACATAATGACAATTTTTAACAATTAATTTGCTTTTGATTGCAGGACTTTGAAGGAGAGAAGCCTACCATCTCGTACACCAAGAATGGAACTGACCTAGGTGTTGCTTTCACCATTGAGGAAGACCTGAATGGTCAAGCCCTGTTCCCTCATTTCATGGTCAAGAACATCTCAGTTGAGGTCAACTTCGGCCAGAAGGTAGGAAACAGCAGCAAACTTGAGCAAAGCTTATTAATTTTGTGCAATCGGTTCTTTTTTTTCCAACTTTAATTGAGAGGACTCAATTCTGTGATGATACCTACACTGCCAGTTCTGCTTCTGATTTAGCATGAAGAGACTGAACTTGTGTTGCTATCTGAGAAGCGAGTAAAAAGAGAACAAAAAGAGAAATTAAATCTGTTTTATCTCTGCTCCACTTCTGGTGTCATGTACCCTTCAGGATACTTCTGATTCAATACTATATGTGCCATTTTAGATAACGTTCTCTGTAATTGTTGTAGTACGGGGGACCGTAAACGGTCTGTTATTTGTAAGTTTTATTTGCTAGTCAAGAATCATTGCCAATGAAAAAATGCTTGTATTTTTCAATGATTTTATTGCTTTATTTCCAACTTTCATTTTGTTACACAGGAGGAGCCATATTTCCCTTTGAAGGAAGGATTCTCTTTCCTAGGTCAGCTACCCGCCGAGGACACAGAACGTGGACCTAAACCTCCTGCAACCAAGAAGGATTGCGAGGTAAGTCTTCACCATATGGGGTTTTATGACCTCTCCGGAAGCCAGCTCCTTCCATTTATGTATTCTCACCTGGCGTTCTGATTATTTTATAATTTTCATATTTATGAAAAATATGCATATGCCCCCCTTAAAAATTTGCTTGCCTGTTTAAGAGTGTAAAGATCTTAAATTTTGGTGCTTTCCATTTAGAGTTGTGAAGCCTCATTTAATATAGAATTGCAATTATTTCTATGATTGGGAGGGGGTTGGGGGGGGGGGGATAAAGAGTAACTTTGTTGATGGATTGCAAATGTTGGGTTGGTAAATCAAGAGTAATGTTCATTGATGTTACACTGACAGTTCTATGAATGAGCACTCACAAACATAAGGAAATGTAATGATTGTTTTCATCTAGGTTTAGGGACACAAAAATCCAGTAGAAAGTAGTGGTTACCATTACCTTTGATTTGTTATCAATGAGAAAATTGGTTATACAAAATTGTTATATACTTCTACGACGATACTCAGCAGGATCCATAAGTCAGGATGTAGTGCTGAGATATTACCATTGTGTAAAAAATGTGAAGCTCTTCAAGTATCAACATGGTCTAACCTGGTACTGATTTTAACAATAGAACTTGTTGATATAACATGCAAGGCATTCCAAGAACCACATGTCATATTTTGTTTTGTTTTTTATTTGTTTTGTGTGTGTGTGTGTCTTGTATATTGTGTTTCTGTTAACTTATGTTTGACCTTTACATGTGTAACTGTTTTGTTTGTTTGAATGTGGTTTTTTATGTTTGTATCAGTCTGATCAATAAAATGAAAATAAACCTTTAAAAAAAGTCAACACCGGTCTATGTAGAGTTACTAGAGTAATTGAGTTCATAATGTAATTTTAAGATATTGTTACCATCTGCCATTTGTAATAAATGTTAAACCACATCAAAAGCCATCCGTATTTGGTTGTGAAGACTTCATTTCATGGTAATGCTGCAATGTAGCTGTTCAAGAGTGCTGGTTTTGAACTAAGAGGGAACTTGCTCATCTCTTCATGTGACGTTGATGGCTGTGTGGGTACTCTAATATAAGCCACTGATTAGTCGCCAGTGGCACAACTAACCCATGATTGCACAGAATATCACACTTCTGATGAGACCGGATTAATGACCATCACTTCCATCATGAGCACCCAACATAATACCATCATTCGTGTCGGCAGCAACTTACCCATGGAATGAACACCCATCAATACATCTTTTAGCTAGCTGCTGGTCAGCCAATATCCTTTCCCATTTCCCAGAATGTTGCAGTGCTGGTAGGCTTTGCTGATGAGTGGAGCCCTTGTATCATACCAGTTAGTCATATTCTGGAAGGAGCAAGTGTCCAGTATACGTTTGTTACCGTCTTGTGGAAAGGATCTCTTCTTCGCGGGAAAGTGCTGTCTGTTCTGCGTAAGTGCTTGAAATTTTGAAAGAGCACCAGCTTCTACATGAAATAATATGGGCATATTGGTCATATATCACCACGATCTCAAGCTATTGGAATAAACTTGATCAAAATGGAATGTCGGGGGGGGGGGGGGGGTTGCCATTCTTTTTCATTGGAATTTCAGAATAGAATGCTGGAGGTGACATACTTTGCCACTCTCCCATTTCTATGATTGGTCTAGCTGGATATTTTAAAAGTGTAATGAATAAATAAATGATGCCAGTTTTCCGGCTATGTTTATGACGTCTTTCCATTCAGGCTTTATATTGTACAGCACATATGGGACTCCAGCATGTCTAAGTCTCTTTATCAGCTTCGTGGTCTTATTTTAGATGAGATGCATTAATATCATTTCTAATATGCAGGCAATGCAGAGGATGTTAAGATGCTGGTCCAGTATCTTCCATGTCCTGTCTCTCTTGAATGCAAAAACAAGGTGTGTGTTTGGAGCTATGATGCATCCTGGAATATATACAGGGAACATTTATTGCTTATCTGTTATACAGATCGCAAAATGAATAATATTCAGTTATACCCCATTTTTATACTTTTCTCCTTTTTTTAAGAGTAGTGAAATTAGTTTTTTTTTTCTTCCCCCCTCTTGTACATCCAAGTTTTTCATAGGTTTCCAGTATTATTGGTCATTACTCAATACTCACTGCAGCAACAGGGACAATATATTATTTTATAATATAGTAAACTAGTTCTGATATTTCACATTGCTAAATCCACTGATGAAACGTACACTGCCAGTTCTGCTTCTGATTGAGGAATACCATAGATTTGGTGTACAAAGCATCTGTTATTTGGATGAATTAATACTATCATATCTTGTCCTATTTTCGTAGATGACTGAAGACATGTTCCTGAGTAGTGATGATATTGTTAGTAAGACTTTAAAGAAATTGCTTGAAGTTCGTTTAAACAATCTCTACCAGACTTCATCTTGCTTAGTGAAGCACACACTTGAACAAAATGCTCCCTACCAGGCATTTGACACTCTTAACTCAGGGTTAATTCTCCCAGGATATTACCAGCTTCAAGAGACAAATGCATCAAGGCCAAAGGAGGGAGGTGGGGTTTTGGAATCGCTTGTAGCAAACATAAAAATGTTGAACAGTCGACTTTCGGTAGCTGTAGAGCAAAGTGATGAGAAACAGGACATGTGCCATGATCTCACTAAGATGGATAAGAAGTTGCAAGTACCCAAGACGAAGATGAAGAGGCTGTCCCCAGGATCAGCAGCAGGTATTCCAAGAAGAAAATCTGCTGGTAAAAGCATGAATCGCTCACCAAGACCATCCTTTGTGTCTCTTGACCAAAGCCCTGATGCCCCTCCTCAATCTAAGGCCCCTATTAAGCCTAAAGCTAAAGCAGCACAAAGGAAGGTTCGTTCTTCCATGATTCATTCCAAGTCAGAGGAAGTTGGAGGAGGAGTGAGGGGAAAACTGTCCAAGGTCACGTTGCGCAGATCAGAGGTGGAAAAGATCTATAAGTCTAGTCCTAACTACAGAGTGTGTGCACTTCGTTTGGCAAGAAAGATGTTCCCAGGCAAGAAAGCAGGTTCTCGGCAATCTGTTCCAACCGAGTGTCCCAGGATGTTAGAGGTTCGGCATCACATCTTTGAACTGTACAATATTCCTGCTGCAGAACAGGATACCGTATGGCAGGAGTGTAGACAACTTCTCGACCAGTCTTTCTCATTTGAGGATCTGCAGCTAGACTGTCTTTTTCCTATATGCCCCAAGCTTGTTACTTCTCGTGCCAGAATTAATTAAACTTAATGAAAGCAAGAAGCTTTCTTTCAGGAAACCAAAGTTATGTTTTGTGTGAAATACAGAGATCTAAGCATTTGGTTTTGAAAACTGTATGCTGGTCGATGTGTAAATATATATGTGTGTGTGAAAAGTTATTCATGTATATTCAGTTTGTTTAATGTGTCCTTGTTTGTTAAATGTTCTGTCTCCAAAGAGAAACAGTTTGAAAATAGTACTTGTAATGATGTGTAGGAAGAGGTTGGCTGTGATGTATCGTTTGTAGTTTCCTTTTGTGTCTTCAGTATTATATTGAAAACAGAAACATGATTCAAAATATCATGTCAATGGAATAACCAAGAAGGTCGATAGGTTTGGTATCAGTAATATTTAAATATACATGTATTGTGCCGTAAAATGATGGTAACTTTTTTTTTTTAAGCAATATCAGAAATTTTAAGGAATTAATGGAAATGCAATGAACATTTTTAAACCACTCTGGTAACAGAATGGTTTATTATGAACTTCACTCAAGATTATTTGAGAGTAATTTGTAAATTATTTTTTTTGTGTGTGTAGTAGTTTGTTTGTTTTTTTGTTCTGTGATCCATACAATTTACATTTGTTTCCAAGCATCCCCCCCCCCCTGATTACTGGAATAATATTCTCAAAGATTCCTGAGTACCTGTTCATAAAAAGACCAACAAAGATAGCCCCTTCCTTTATGGTTTCCATTGGACATAAACAGTGCCCACTGTGACTTTGTATTACATTGTAGTTGGTTCATACTGTTTGTATGTTTGAGTGACTATACATTGTTTGTTTGTGGTGATTAGCAAGATGGATTATGCCATGGCTGTATATTAGGGTTATTATTCAGTTATTTTTGTGTTTACAGTACCCCATCTTTGACAGGATATATCATTGATTTGCCATTATCATTGTATATTGAAATGTATTATTACTATTGTTAATCATGATTTTGTGCTGCATGTCCACAAAGATTGTTAGCATACCACTTGTGCAAAGAAATAAAAACAAGTTTAAACAAATTATTTCTTGTGTAAGCTGTATTCTTAATTGATCCTTCAAACACTTACTAATAATTCCATACAATTCAGAATTTTTCGGCAATAAAACTTGATTCATTAAAAATAAAACATTGGTATTGGAACTATCAACAGAATCAAATAACAAATCTACAATTTTGGGGTGACACTCTCCTAAACATGGAACACAAATAACCTACCAACATACTGCTATTCATCAATTGATACGACATGTTAATCAACAATTTCATATCATGCTTGTTGTTTCTATCATGTTTCTAATTGTATCCCATTCTTTTTTGTGTAGCTGCTGATGATGGTGGGTCTGCCTGGCTCTGGCAAGACAACATGGACCATCAAGGCTTGCAAGGAGATGACTGACAAGAAGTACTACATCCTTGGTACCAACCTCATCATGGATAAGATGAAGGTAGGTTACAATGTCAAGCTGAATACAACCATTGTATCATGAGATCCACTATTAATATCTGTATGGGTGAAAAGGCATGTGGAATGCTGGATCATTCTACATGTAGAAAGAAAAAGTATGATTATAGTCTGGATTGAAATATGGGAGGCCTATATGAATATTTGTGGTTCATAGGAATTTTTGTATTTGAAATTTATGAATTTTATATATATTTTAAAGAAAACACAAAGAAATGGTTTTCTGCTGTTTGAAATAGTTGCAGTTTATGTTACCTAGGAAATAAATATGTTTGTAAGCTCTATTCAAAATATTTATTTAGGATTTTACCGTTAAATATTGATGGAATTGCTCATTAGTTATTAACATTAACCTAACTGTTTACAGGTGATGGGGCTCCGCCGTTCGCGCAACTATGCCGGCCGTTTTGACAAGTTGATGGACTTGGCTACCAAGTGCTTGAATCGATTCTTTGAAGTTGCAGCCCGGAAGCGCCGTAATTACGTTCTTGACCAGGTATGTCGTCAAACTGGAGGAAGAGTCAGTTTCATGCTGAACTCCTTCCTTGCCTTGTTGCACAATGCTGAAAGATTACCCCAAAATGATTGAAATTCTCAGTGCATTACGAATCAATAAAACATACCTCTTGTAACATAAGTGAGCGTGCCATTGGTTTTACTTGAACAGTAACATTTTGGAGTTAAGATTTAGTTTAGATTGAGTAGATATTTGTAGTGAAAAGTACTCCATGCATTATTGTTATTTCAATTTTTGAAGAATAGCCTTATTTGGTATAATTTTTCTCTCTTGTAGAACTTACTTATGGTAATTGCAGTTGAATTATATCAATGATTATCGTACCAGGTGATCAAATGCATATTTTTACAACAAAGATATGCTTATTTTAGTGACTCTTGAAATGATGACATCATAATGCTTCAGCAAAATGTCATGTATAATGAAGAGCAATACTACAGGGTGCAAAGGCAGAGCCATTTCTGGTAGTTAATGATAATTGATTTGTGGCTTGGAAGAAGTAAGGTGAACTAAAACAGTAAGGAAGTTCTCTGATGCTACGATTCTTCATGACAAAAAGTAAACTTGCTTTCAAGTCTATGATTATTGCAGGATCATATGGCAAGTGATACTCTAGGCGATACACAAGGAAATTTGGGTCTTTTCTGAATTTAAGAAAAGTAAATTTATTTCATCATACCCTACAGGTTATGAGCAAATGATAGAAGTTTCAAATTTAAAGAGGATAATTATAACCAAAGTGATTAGTATGGATGATTAGGAGAAATTTGGTGAAGATTCTATTATAATTGAGATTATATCAATGAAGCTAATGACTGCTACATGTAGGTAAAGAGATGGACCAACTTGGCTTGGAATTGGTAAGAAATTCAATGGGGGTTTAAGGTGATTTGCGTTCTCCAAACTAATACAAAATTAGTAAAAACCACCATACCAGAGAAAGGAGTTTTGAAAAGAGTCCATGTGAAAATTGATTACTTTCATTAGGTAGCAATGCATAAATATGATGGCCAATTCCATTTTGGTTAAAAGAAAATGAGTAAAGTAAAATTTTAGCTAGCAAGTGCAATTGTGCATCCTTGTGTCTATTTTGTTCATCTATCAGCTATGAATACAGCAAATATAGAGATTTAAAAATTAGACTTGGGTATTAAGAATCTGTAGCAAAGGGTTCCTTGTCCTTGTTGGATTTCAACTGGTAGTTTTGGAGAAAACATATTCATGACTTATCTGAGATACACCTATCATGAGTCTGTGCATAATTGCACAAATCACAAAGTTGTGTGGAACTGAGATTTGGATTACAATGGTATTCAGACGAACAAATTCAAATGGACAGTCAAATTATAGAACTGCAGAGAAGTGAATATTTTGTCACATCAAAGGCATTATCTTTGTTGTTGGCTCAGCCATGAGGTTTTTCCGCATGCATAATGGAGAACTGTTTTTGTTAAATCATTTATTTCAAGTACTTGATATTCATCGTGATATGTTTTGATGTTTGAATTATGCCTAAGAATGTAAAAGCTCTTTTAAAATGATGTGTGTGAATTACTCTGATTGTAGTTGAACTAAGCCATAGTATATTTTGTAATCCTGTTAAGTATCACCAATGGCATCTCAGGTTAAGAGGTAGATTTGAAGATTTAATGCACTTTCTTTTGTATATATGTTGGCTTTGAAATTTCAGTCTTGTGCACAAGGCAGCACTACTAACCACTTCTTTCTTTCAGATGGGTTTGTATATGGCATCAAACTATTGTTATGACCATTTGAGTAACATGTATGGACTTATCATTACAGAGAATTGAATGAAGATGCGGCTTTGATAGCCATGAATGGAATCAGAAATAATCACTATTATTCTCTCCTACTCCAATGCTGCTGTCAGACAAATGTGTATCCCTCCGCAAGAAGAAGAAAAATGCGCCCTTTTGAGGGTTTCAGCACCAAAGCAATCGTATTAGTTCCCTCTGAGGAAGAGTTTAAGAAGCGGATCGAAAAACGCACTAAAGAAGAAGGCAAGGACGTCCCGGACCACGCTGTGAATGAGATGAAAGGTAGGGATCAGCCAGTAATGGCTCAAACAAATGTAATCACCCATCGTCTTACTCTCTCCTAGAATTAGCCTGTAAAGTGTTAATGTAGGCAACTGTACAGTAAGTGTAAATTAGTAACCTCACAGCTTCATGTAGTACTATTTCTGTGCACTAACTTTCTTTATCCTTTCGTACTAACCCACACTCTAATTTATCTAGCCAACTTTGAGCTCCCTGAGAAGGGTGTGCTCTTTGATGAGGTGGAGTTCATTGAGCTGAATGAGGAAGAGTGCAAGCCCCTGGTAGAGCGCTACCGTAAAGAAGGCAAAGAGGCTGGAGGACTCAAACCTCGCTTTGACCGTCGTCCTGGTGGCAGAGACTTCAGAGGAGGCTACGACCGTGGTGGATACGGCCGTCAAGACGATCGACGAGGAGGCTATGGTGGCGGCGGTGGCTATCGCTCTGGCTCTGCAGGACATGATCATGGTGACCGTCGTGGAGGCTATGGTGGTGGTGGAGGAGGTGGATACAGAGGAGGCTACCGTGAAGGAGGTATACCATCTATCAGACTTGTGAATTATGTTCAGATTGTCCAGTGCATCAATATTTTCTTATTTCATTCGACATTGATTTATGGGGGGGGGGGGTAAAATTTGCAATATGTCACCGTTTGCTAGAATAAAAAAATTCTTAAATTTTCTATTCACGCAGGGAAGCGCTAGTGCTATAATGTATAATTTAATGATTGTGCCTTGTGAAACTAATGCCTAATATGGAGTATGGATAGTGTTCAAATTTTAGATGTGTATCAAAGTTGTTTTGTTCTGCAGATGCAGTCTGTTTTAAATGGTAGAACTATCAAGGTATTAATTACACAATACCAGTTGTCTATAAACAGATTCCAATCTCTGTGATTATCATCACGGTTAATAGCTGAACACTGTCAAATTCTCCCAATATTGTGCCTTTGTTGGAAGTTCAAATTGATACATTCATTAATACATTCCCTTAGTATATGTTTAGTATTGTGTTTATATGTTCTTATGCTTGAAGTGATAATAAATATCCTATCACAAGACATCATTGTAACCGTTGTGGAGGTGGATACAGTGTTAGCAAGAAATTATCCCCGTCTAATCTGCTCATTTTACTTATCTCTTTCTTCAGGTTGGAACCGTGGAGGAGGCGGAGGTGGTGGATATGGTGGTGGACGTGGCGGCGGCGGTGGAGGATACAACAGTGGTGGATACGGAGGCAGTGGTGGCTACGGTGGTGGACGTGGCGGCGGCGGAGGAGGAGGAGGATACAACAGTGGTGGATACAACAGTGGTGGCGGTAACCGTGGAAGCTCAAGCTATGGAAGTGGTGGTAGCAGCAACTACAAGGGCAACTCAAGCTCTGGTAGCAGCTATGGAAGCCAGAGTAGTAGTGGTGGAAGCTATGGCAATCGTCAGAACCAAAGCTCCCAAAGCTCCTACAACAAATACGGAAACCAGGTAATTTGATGTGATTATGAATAGATTGAGAGGAAGAACTTGAATACTTGTAGAATATGAGCTGCTCATGATTGTATGACTAGACCCTGTACTTAAAGATTCCACTGGCCAACATGCAGTACCACTTATTGTTTTTTACTGAAATAAAGACTGGAAATTGATTGTCAAAAGAAAAGAACCTCGTTACAGATTTGTATACAGACTCCTTTTTCATATGATCCTAAATTGTAAAATATAGTAAGGTATTTACAATATATTTAATCATATCTTATTTTGTATTTCTTCCTCTCAGTCCAACTACCAACAGAATAAGCCGTCAAGTTACAACCAGCAGCAGTCCTCCTACGGCAGTGGCAGTTCAGCAAGCAGCTATGGCTCAAACCAAGGCTATGGTTCCTCATCAAACTACAGCAACACTTCAGCCGGGTATGGTAGTAGCAGCAACACCACAGCCGCTGCCGCCGCCGCTGCTCCCGCCAGCACCGGCTACAACCAGGGCAGCCAAAGCTCTTACAACCAGTCATACCAACAACAGACCCCACAACAAACCCAATCAACCCAATCAACCCAGCAACAGTACGCCAACTACCAACAGCAGTATCAGCAATACTACCAACAGAATCCTCAGTATGCCCAGCAGTATGCCCAGTACTACGGCAACTATGGCAACTATGGAGGTTCTGGGTCCACTCAGTAAGATGTGTCAATAAGCTGTGTGGAGTAAAAGAGGTAGTCAAAGAACAAGGTTGGGATGATTATCCAAGAGACATGGGTAGTCTGTCCCAATGTTTGCTCTTTAATTTGTTCAGGTTTCTCTGTAAGTAGGTTGACCTCAACAAGTCTTGTTGATTTTTTTAGAACTTGCATGATATTTTCTGAATCTTTCAAATGTATATTTAGCAAGATCATGGATATCTGTGTATTGTACCCCACTAGAATTTAAAATCTGGATGAAAAACACAATAACCTATAGAATGAGCTGGTGTAAATATACAGTTTGAAAGGAAATCGCAAAAAGAAAGAAGGATAAGGGTACGTGAATACAGTGGGTAACAGATTCTGAAAATGTCAAATATAAGACGGTGTGTAAATAGTAATAAAATGAGGGAGATTATCAATGTTTGTATTTTTAAAATGTTGTTTTATGGATTGAAACGTTAGATTTTGTATTAGTATATTTTTAATTTTTGTTTGATTTGATTTACACATAAAATGAAACTTTTGGTATGTCAGTGATGTTTTCTGTCCATTGTGATATTTGTTTACTAGTAATCATGAAAATAATTTTGCATTCTTTATTAGTCTCCATGTGTCGTTTTACAGTGGAAAAACATTCCGACATCAGGATTTGTTATGAATCTAGTCTTTGCTTCTGGATACACCATTACACGTTTTCTTTTGGTATTTGATAAATTGTGTGTCATTTCAGTAGATTTACAGCAGCTTTTAGTAAAAATGATCCAGAGGTAAAAAGTCAAACAGTGAATATCATTGTGCTGTATATGATGTGTTGTGTTTTATTTGTACGTTAATGAACCAGTAAGTCATCATACTTGTAAGAAGTTAAAGCAGGAAATTGAAGTTCATGTTTTGAGATACTCCCTCTAGTGTAAAATAATCAATATATCTCGCACACATAAAAGAAGGGTTTCTAAGGTTACAAAACACCTGTCAGATCAACCATACAAGTCAATAATAGAGACATCAAACCTACATGTAAATACATACTTTCATGTTAATGCAATTACGGTACCCCTATTTGAATCATATTCTTGCCTTCACTTTGAGAAGAGCATTGGATTATTACTGAAATGTGTTTCTTAATTTTGTACATACATTTATTATGCAAATGTGATGGTAAGGAATGTTTTGTTAGATGTAGACTTGTTGATTATCTCAATCCATCTACCATGCTATCTCAGGAGACAGAAGAATCTTTCCTGACTTAATAAATTTCTGAACTGTGAAATTGCTCTTGTTTTGTACATTTAATTGCTTTAGTGTGAAGAAATGTTTCATGTGATATGAAAGAGATCAAAGGTAGTTTCATTGATATGAAGTAGAAAATGTGCTAGATAAGCATTCAGAATTTAACATACAGGTACTCCCAAAAAGGATGAACCCCAACAATTATAATCCCCAGAGCTCTCTATATGTGGCTTAGTTATGCCATCAGCAGCTTTACATGTTTTGCTTTTGAAGGTGTTAGATTTTACTTTTGGAATTGAGCGTTTCTGTGTGTACCTGTTCATATTTTTGTTAAATCAACAATTCAGTAACGTTTGCTCATAATCAATGATGCTACCTTTGATGTGTGATATATGCTGCTGTAGCAACATCGATAAAAGGAAAGAGATGGAGGGGTAAGATCAAATATTAGCTTCCATACTGTAAAACCAGATACCTCTCAAAATGGAGCTGCTGTAATTTATAATGATGACCGTTTTGCAGCAGGCAGCTTTCAGTAGTTTCACAAAAACCACCTCTGTGTTGGGATACTTTTTTTTTTGTGGCAGCTTATGCTCACAACTTTCACATGGTTATGTACATGTCATTGTTTCTGGAATTTCAGTACATGAGAAATGGATGTAGATGGATATTTGATAGAATTGGTGAAGGAGTGACCAGGAAGAGGGGGGGATATCAATACATATAGAGGGACAAAGTGAGGGAGGGAAGAGGTGGAGAAGAGAATGAAAGGAGAGGAGAGAAAAGAAGATATTTTGAGCGAAATAAAGGAGAGAATCAGATAAAGACAATAGTAAAGATAAAAGAGAGTGGAGGGAATCTAGTGTATCTTTTTTTTTCGACTCGTGACAATCCCTCTTTGTCAGTTCTTTTTCATCTTCAGTCAAGTTAGCTTGTCATTTTTCTCTGTACTCCCACTGTCTCATCTTTCCATTACATTGTTTGTCATTCTCTCTCTTTTCCTCTCTCTACCTTCACTCCTACCTCCTAAGTACTGTCTCTTCATTCTTTTCTATTATGCATAACGCTCCCCCCCCCCTTCTGTCATCCTCTCTTAAAGGCATCATTTAACAATGTTAAATCTGAGATGCATGGCCCTAGGTGTTATCAGTGTCTAAACAAAATTGCGCTTCAAAATGATCATGAAGTGCCTCAAAAAAGTAAAAATCGATAATCAGTCAGGCAATCGGCTTGTAATAGTCGTGGGGTTCCTGACTGACCTAAAAGTTTATAATTATCATTGCAGCACAAGCTAAATCCAGGATTTTTTTTCAGAATCTGAGACAAAGTTACCCAATCCCTTTAAGGCTATCACACATCTCAACTCAAAGAATAAGCACTAGTACATATTTTTTCCTTCACATTCTCCATGTTTATCCCCAACATCTTTCTACTTTTCAATCTCTTTGGTTTCTTCCCTCATCCTTTTCTTAATGATAACAAATTGAAACTGATAATGCGCATAACAAGACTCCCATCGTGTATATGCCTCACATCCTCCCTTTTTGTCCATCTATGCTCTAGCCCCCCCCCCCCCATTCTTCTTCACAATCTTTCCTTTCTCATTTCCTGTTCTCTCCCTCTCATTTAGTATCCTTGTATTCTCTCCTCTTTTTCTCCCTCTCCTTTCATTCTCATCTCCATCTTTATCTCCCCATCTTTATCTCTTCCCTCAATTTCTCCCTCTCCTTTCATTCTCTTCTCCATCTTTCCCTCCCCATCTCATCTCTCCTCTTTTCGCCCCTCTCCTTTTTTTTCGTCTCCATATTTTCCTCCCAGTCTCTTCCCTCACTCTCTCCCCTTCTTATCACACATCTCTCATTCCATCTCTGTCTATTACTTCTATCTCCATCTATCTTTCCCATTCACTTCTCTCTGTCTCACTTCCCTCATCATTGTCTGTCTAATTCACTTTTCTAATACTGTCTCTACATTCTTTTCTTTTTTGTAATTGGGAATAAGGAATTCAATCCAAAGACAAACAGAATATCAACATATCACGTAATTATAGTAATTTTTAATTAAGTTCTATTCTATTGAACTTCTTCAGATTTGAAGCCCTTCTTGAGAATGACATATATATACATTTGAGACACCGCAAATAAGGAAAACAAAAAATGATTTTTGCTTTGACACAACCAGAATCTTTTAGAATTAGCAAATTGCAAAACAAACATGCAGAGCTAATAATTGCATAATAATGGAACAAAAATGAGGTTTACACTTGTATAATGGCATTAGCTTGCATTGCGATACCTTGTAAACTTGAGTTCTGGTAAATAAATATAGACAATAAATTCTCACAGAATCCAACATAAGTTACACTGAATGTGCAATATTACAAATAAATGAAATGTGTCAAACAGTTTTGGTAGAAAATATAAAGTGGCTGAGTAATTAGCATAGAAAAAAAAGGAAATCCGGGTAAGTAGGCCCTACAACATGTGCCTAACACTGGTCACTATAAATAAAAAAGGTGTTCAAATGGGAGTTGTATTTTTATCGAAGATGATGCTCAGTAAGCATTTGTGCGTTTGTTTTTATTTCACTGGTTCGACAACCAATCTACTGCAGGATAATAATCCAGAATTAATCGTAGCAATTTTCTCTCAACATACGATTCCCATACCAGGGTTCAAGATTAGCTTTAAACTCCTCATTTACAAACATCTTGAATCTTGAATTTGTTGCACCCAAAATGCTTCATTGATAATTAGCTGTCCACACAACAGTCCTCTTGCATAAAAGTAAGTTGCGATTGGTCACAACTCAGATCAAACGCAAATATCATAGGCAATTGCGCATTCCATAAAGAGAGTTGCGATTGATTTGGTCATATATCTATCATAAAGTTGCATTTGATCTGGAAAAGTTGCACTTGAAAGCAATGGAATTGCAATCTATTTTTGGGACTTGTGTTTAAACGCAACTCTTTATGTTAGAGGGCCCAGGGTGAAGAATTCCTAAAAAATTGTGCATAGCCATGCAAAAGTACAGTATTTGCGAAAAAATATCTCAGCCAAATTCCCTACCTCTGCCATCATGATTGGGATGATCATAAAATATTAAACAATTACCGGGTAAGGATTATTGTGGTCAAAATTCTATATCACTTAGGAAATTGTTTCTGGCTACAGGGCCAGGTTATATATATTCAAATACATGTACACATGTAAAATACAACTGTACACTAACTAGTGCTCCATTTAATACAATTATTCTCTGAATATAAAATATTTCTAATTCTATTTCTCAATAGTTTACACTACCATTGTTGAGCAATGGATTTTTAACTGTGTCCTGATGACACATTTCTTAAATATAAAATTTGTATAAATTAAAAAAAAAAAATTTAAAATACACTTTTGCACCATCAAATAAGATTTTTTTCTGATTGTTAAATAATACGTACGCGAAAACCAGATGCTTGTAATTGTACGTCAGGGACAGATACAGATACAGATATAACTGAGCTGGAATACATATGCTTGGATACGAGACACACATTAAGAATGTTTGCCTGTGATATAAAAATTGATTCTTTTAAACTTTAGGTTTCGAAAAATATCAGCTTGGGGGAAAAAAAGTCACAATGCCCACATGCTCAAATCTCCAAACATTGCATATATACACGAGTAGTTATCATATGAAAGGCTATGCATTTAAAGCTTTCAATTTTGGTCAGTCATGAAATATAGTATTAAAGAATAGGATGAATCTCATGTCTGTAAGATCAGTACTGACTGGTTATTTTGCTTCTAAGCTAAATATATTTGTCAGTAATTATCTCTACATCTCTGGAATGTATACTACCACAATTATGATTTTGTCTGTATTCTTAGAATTGGTGGATTCTGCAGGAGTGTGAAGTTTACATATTAGTTATTCTTTTTGTTTCATATCAAAGAGTCCAAAGCCATTGTCTACATGTACTGGGTGGTTAATGTATTAAGTCTATGGGAATAAGATAATCTAGTAGTCACCGGATAAAATAAAAGCATTTCATTCATAAAGAAAGTCAGTTACTATCATTTTATTCCTCATTGTTTACCATAGAGCACCTTATACAAGTTGTTTGGTCTTTGGACTAGTAAAACCTATGACAAATTACACATCATCTGGAAATCACAAATAAAGAAAAGCGCATGCACACATTTTCACTGACATACATGTAGTTAAGTACATGTACACATTTTGACACCTAAATCATCCAGATATCAATATCTTTTTGTGCATACTACAGGTATATGGCTATCATAAATTGTCTCTCCGCATTATTTGCCTTGTATCATCTATTCGTAATCCTCAACATTAAGCATATATTTTGTGGATTATGAGAATTAAATTTGTGTCATGTACTGAAAGACTACCAAGTAGTCTTTCAAATCAGGTATTCATGATGATTGTATCAACACATACTCATATTCTACTTTTTCTTTCAACTGTTTACTGCTAATTTAATATAATTTAGCTTTAACAAAATCACATAGAGTGTTTTTGTTCCGTCTTCTTTGTTCTTCAGGATTACAATTCTACCAAAGGCAACAATGGTTTGATGATTTTAACACTGAAGATATATATACATGTACATAGAAATTAGGCTAAAATTATTGCACATGAAAACAAAATCACTGCAAGATTGAATAGATTGATTCCAAATCAATTTGTGCTCTCACTGCAAAACATCATTCATCGACTATGGCCAAGATTTACTTCTAATGGAGTTTTTAAACGATTGAGGAGGGATAAGGTTTACTGCAAGAACAAAAGGAAAAGAACATTATAATAATAAAATTAAATAGATTAAAAATCAGGGAAGAAGTTGATGAATTGTTTTTTTACAATCTTACAAATTTACCCCATTCTTTAAAAAAAATGAAGTTAAGGGAGATGATTTTAAGATTTTGTTTTCTTCTTTTAGTTTTGACTTGATTTTATGTTTTTCCTTTCAAAGCATCTTACTCCATGAACCCTTTTCAGACAAAAGGCAAGATAACTTACATGTAGATTGAAACTTGGTTAAAATGAATTTTGAATAAAATTTAAAAAAAGGCAACAATAGAGTTCCTCTTGGAATGACTACTATCATCAACATAAGGAATGTATATTTGATTGATTGATTGAAATTTATTCAATTTCATATATCTATTGTTTGCACAATAAAGAACATAGTTGACAAAGTTCAAAATTATGAAATGAAACAGGAACCTACTAGAAAGCATACCGTAACTTGTTTTTCTAGGTTCCGAAAAATAAATATAATATGAACATTATTTTCATAAATCATTTTAAAGTGTCTTAATATTCACAGTAAAATAGATATAATATAATAAAATATTTTCATAAACCCTTTTAAAGTGTCTACATAATCAAAATATACAATAAGCAAGCCATGACAAAACAGTTCATAACAGGACAAGATAAACAAGACATAACAGAACAAAACAAGACAAAAACAAAGCTGCGCATTGCAGAAATTAGAAGAGAGAATGTAAAACAGGGGAGATGTGAGAGATCTACCCATATCCTAGAAGTTTAACTTGTAGGAGACATGTAGTTTTGTATTAAATTCTTTTTTGAACCCTCTACTTAAACTATAATTAATTACAGGTCAAGACATATCAGGTGGTCTCAATCCAAGATTTACTTCTTCCTTTGAGGATAATGAGTGTTTGTTAAGCATTATGTGTTATACCTTGTTTTGTTCAGCGCTTAGAAACATTGTATTAAACGCTTTATAAATGTAATTTATTATTATTACCGTATACAATAATGTTCATATCACTATGCTTTGAATTTTAAATTTTAAAAATAAGACTACATAAAAGAAGGTTTTCAGAAAGTTTGGTACATAGAATGCTGCCATTTCATTCCCTGTAATAAAAACACTTTCTTTGGGAGGGTAGAAAGACAGGAAATACCATTAAATAGCTGTTGGAATGTGAAACGTAACATTATAGGATACATTTGATATCCATTCACATCTACATCTACATCTATCCATTCTTTAGAGGATGTTTTTCACTTATGGCACTTCACTGGAGCTAACAGGTGAATACTGCACTTTGCCGTAGGTCCTGACAGGTGGCCTGATCCTGGGGGCCTTCGGTGATGAACACTTGACAAGGATGATGATCACACAAGTCCCCAACGATACAATGAAAGTAATACTCAAAGAGATAAGAAATACACCAATAGGAGGCACAGCTAGCATAGAATGTTTCAGAAAGTTGGATATGTCCAAGGTCCAGATACCTGCAAGAGGTGTGGCATTGGAGGATGTTCCAGCTTGTTGACCATCAAAGAGAAAGAGTGTGTCATTATAGGCCCAGGTCATAGGGTCCAGGTGAGGACCATGCAGTCCCTGGCACACTGCTGTCTGGCAGGCGCTATCAAGTTGCATCCATGACTTGGTTTGTAAGTCATACGTCCATGTATCCTGCAGCGGTTCTGTGTCAGACACACCACCATGCATCCATATATTGTGATCACTATCGATCCATGTACCAGCATGTGTACGACATGATGGCAAGTCACTAGATACAGTATTCTTCTTTTCAGTAGCTGCTAATGTTATCAGGCAATTATCATTATTTTTGCAGTCAGAGAGTAGCGGTGTCCATTGAATATCTTTATCAAGTAACCATAGAATACATAGTGAGTCAATCAGCTTCAACTGATCAGAGTTGAATGTTAATTTATTTTGATCAGCAGGTGCATAGAGAATGATAAACCCTCTCTCTGAAGGCCACAATGGATAGATTGATACGTTCCTCAAGTCTGGTACAAGCTCTGACTGGGCTTTTTTTGTGCCAAATCTGGTTGGAATCCTTGTCCAACTCTTATGGTCCCAATGATACTGCAGCAATGTTGTATCAGACTCAGCCTGGACAAGACCAAACAGGTCCTGACCGGAGCACCAGAATCTTGTAACATTACCTAGCAAGCTTTCATACCCCACTTCCATTTCCCAAGTCCCTGAATCTGTATCATATCTCCAGATATTCTGGCTTAAAGAGCCTGACGTGAGAATCCCTCCAGCAAGAACAAGGACTTTCCCCCTAGAGCACAAAACTGCACGATGTCTCCCTGCAGGCCATTTTTCTTTATCATGTCGGATTTGGGTCCAGTTCATGGTCTGAAGATCTAATTTCCAGAGATGATCAACGGTAGATGTCTTGTTGTTCAGAGTAGCTTGTCCTCCAAACAACCAGACCAGCTCTGCAGTGGAGTCTAGCCAGTTAGCTGCACCTGATTGAGGTAACGAGGCTTGCTGGTGATGTCTACCCTTCAGTAAGATCTTCCTCCAAACTGTAACAAAACAAAAATGATAAAATAAACAGACAGTTTTTGATAAAAAATAAACAACAGAAAGTAGGAGAGCTTCTGTAGAACATGTTTTTGCGGTCTACAAACATGAACAATGTCAGTTATATATAATTTTTCCTTCAAGTTAGGGCAAGAGACATAAAATAAACATGCATTGTACTATTTTTGTACTGACTGGAGTTGGCCTACTCTGGTGGAAAGAAAACAATCTTTTGTTTGGGGAAATTCTACATCAAATGGAGGGAAAAAAAAAAAGATTTCTCTCTATATTAGTTCTAATTTCTTGAATTTGTATTTCTTTATCAGATGCACACAAAAAAAAGCTCCTCAAAAGCAATGTTTCATAGTACAATTGTCAATGTCAATCAAACAAGAACAAACAGGGCCTTGTCTAATAGTGCGCTGCAATTAATCTGAATCAACCAATGCAACAATACTCATAATCTTTGATTTTGCATTGAAGCCAAAAACTGCAGAAATTATTAATCTGGACAGAAAGATTTGAGCACAAAAAACCTGAATGCAAGAAATGAACCTCTCAAAAACAAACTAAATGGGTCTTGTTTTGTACATGTATGCTTACCTGGAGACTGAGGCATTCCATACGATGTCTTGATGACATCCATCATCAGAGAGAAGGCAAGTAATGTCTGAAGCTGGGTGATCAGTTCTTTACTTGTCATCAGCATCATTGTGATTGTCTAATTTGTTTCCCTTGTCATCACATTGTCTTATCATGCAACAGGATTATTTTCAGCCTACACTAATAGCAATGCTTTCACAGGCATACTATATTTTTTTTGTTCTTCAGTCTTGATATCATCCTTTAGATACACAGGATAGGAGTGATGTGACCACAACCTTTGAAGATGATCCATAAATAGGATACGAGTAGATCGCGATGTCTGTCAATGGAGATATTCCTGCCTCTTAATTTCGAGAATGATAACTCAGCATCTTGGCCATTCTCTGGAAAGTGAAAATAAGAGGAAACTTATAAACACAGTGAAATAAGATGGTACATGTAATTCAAAATGAATGAAAGTACAAAACACAGTACTTTTAAATTAAGGTAGAAAACAAAATTAGAAAAAGGCTGTTACAATGCAGGAAGATATAAATATATAATGACCATCAGCATCACTCATTAGATGAACTCGTTTCTGATTACTGCTCCCGGTCTCCTGCATTTTGTGTACCATTGGCAGAGAATGCATTTGATGTGAAGGCAGTGAAGAATACAAAAGTGCATACAATACCCTTCTCTTCACTCCTACAATATAATAATCTAACATCTTATCATCACTTATGGCAGCAAAATAATGTAAATTTGATCTTTCCAAGAATGTCTTCTACAAACTCTTAAATAATGTTATTTTTTAAACACTCATGCACATTTCTTGACAACCGGCTGGAAACTCTTGTTTTGATCAAATATGCCAGACTTTGTTTAACTTTTGCTTTGAAGTTCGCACGGAACCTTTATTGGCCTTGTTAGAAAATATGTAAGATTATGAAAATCTGATACCACAATGGAAAGAGGAACTGTAAAATTACTGATAGAAAAAATTGTCTTTGGAATTGGGTGTGAAATTAATACGAAAATATTAACAAAAGATATCTTCAAGTTTTGTAGTCATTTGCGTCCGTTTCGAAAAGATATGAACTTACCCACTTGTAAGAGTCTGGAAATCTTTATTTTGAGAGCAGATGTCATCATCAATCATTATATATTTAACGGATCAATTTTTTGTTAAATCAGCTGTAAAGCTATACATTTTGGTAAATAAACGGATTAAAGATAAACTTTAGTACTGGTAATGCGATTGCATTGTGAAAGAAAAGGTGTGGAAAGGATCAGAAACAGTTGATCATGTAGCATGTAAGTATTGGTGTGCACTGCAAGGTTCTGGAGTCATCAAAATCATAATAAATTTGACCGAGTCTTGGTAAAGTAACAAGCACATACACAGAAAGCTATGTATGGGACAACACGCATGTTGTCGGGGTTGGTACTACCTTGATTCCTTGTCTTTCTATGCTCATTACTCAGCCAGTATACATTTTCTTCCAAAATTGTTTGGCACATGTCATTTATTTGTAATCTTGAACATTCAGTGTAAGTTTCGTTTGATTCTGTGAGAAATAATTTTCTTTTTTTTACCACTACTGGAGGTTAGCTTTAAGGTCTCATTGTTTGTAGGCCTATTGACTTTTTTTTGTCAGTTGCAGTGCATTCTGATCCAACATCAAGTCTCAATTCTCGTCTCTTGACAA
Organism: Strongylocentrotus droebachiensis; assembly: GCA_035222895.1. Lineage (NCBI taxonomy): Eukaryota > Metazoa > Echinodermata > Echinoidea > Camarodonta > Strongylocentrotidae > Strongylocentrotus > Strongylocentrotus droebachiensis. The sequence goes on along the minus strand of JAVYIG010002844.1, from coordinate 196,311 downwards.
TAATTTGGTAATAATTGAACTGAATACAGTTGTAAAGAATTATGAGAAACAGGGATCAAATATCACATTCACATTCCTAACATTTTTCTTAAATCCCCGCGAAGGCGCGAACCTTATGATTACCCCATCATATAATCTTATCTAGGTCTAGCACAATCACACGAAGAAAATGAAGAATTTAAGTTTTTGAACAGCATATATTATAACACGTGGGACCGTTACAAGCCAAACCTTGTCATTTGTTAGCATTTTCTCAATTGACATCGGGCTAATTAAGCGAAAGCAAATATAAAATGAAAATGGTTGGCTAACGAAATTTTACTAGACATACCAAGGAATTTTACGAATGGAGTGAAGGGTAAATATTATGGCAATCCATCCATCTCGTCTCACAATTCGGTGTCCGTTTCGTATTAACAACAAATGCAGGTAAATGTGTAAGCAATGAATAGCGCGCTCTATAGCTCCAGAAGTGGGTGTGGCTCCTAATAATGAGTTCAGTATGACCATATTAGAGCTCTTTTGTTTTGACACAGATATAGTCTAGATGGTAATCACACATTTAGCGATGTAATTGTCAGTGGGGCAAAACATTGGAGATCTTTTTCTATTAATTCAGATAGTGGACGGTTATTTCTGTCTAACAGAAGGCTGAGAATATATTACAGGAAAAAATGTGGTTAAAAAAATGAATGTAGAAATCTTTGCTATCGATAAGTGTATTGATATAATTACAATAGAGCAATAATTATTGCTACTCACTAGCCCAGCTGACCTTTTTTCATGTACAATAATATCGATTAATATAACAGCCATGTGTTGTCAAGCCTCCTATCTTTCCCCTCATTTTGTCCCCGCATTCCCTTGTTTTCGCATTTCATTCCGCACACGGGTAAATCCTGCCGAGGCCACCCCCCCCCCCCAATATGTCAATGCATAACCCAATGTTTAGATCCTGCCCAGATGCCATGGGCGAAACCCCCTCCTTCCCATTTTTCTCGATCATTTGCTCATTCTCATTCTCAAGGTTTAATTCCGTTCATACATGGTTTTTACATAATAGGCTAACGAATCGTTCATTATTTTGCATCTGCTCAATGCATGTATGATGTAGGTATATGTGTTTGAAAAAGCTACTGATCCTTGATGGGCATTTGTTAAACGACAAGTTCACTACAATATTCTTTCAATGGAATCTGATCATCCTCTGCAGAGGCTACCGAACCATTCATTGTTATTTAACAAACTATTCATTGTTATTTTTTCAGTGAACAAACTGTTCATTTACAGACTATAATGGTGAAGTGGTGAACCAATAAGTTTACTATACTATTATTTTCATGAAACTTTATAGTATATAGGACAATAAAACAAAAATGAGAGACAAAGCAAATTTTACTTTTATAAAAAATACATTTTTTTGTTGTCTGATAGGCCTACACGCAGGCGCGCCGGAAGCAGTTTGGGATTGGGGGGGGGGGGCAAACGTTCCAGGGGGGCAGTGACGTAATGAGAAAAAACGTAAGGAAGGGGGGGGGGCAGACAAAAAAAATCTGCATCACCATCAGTCTTACACGTTACATGCAGGTCCCGCGGAACGTTTTTCAAAGTGGAGTATTAACGATCAGGTAGAGCGTAAATTGGCGTGGGGTCCAGGGCATGAGCCTCGGCAGGGGGTCAAGGGGCTGAGCCCCCAGAAGCTCAGGGGTTTTAGGTATTTACTTACGGTTAGATGAGCATCCAGGGGCCCTCTTTTAGGCCATTGACGTGTTCCAAGGAGGGGGAGAGCCCCCAGAAGCTCAGAGGTTTTAATATTTAACTACGGTCAGATGAGCATCCAGGGGCCGCCTAAGGGCCCTTGGTGAGGTCCGGAGGACAGAGCCCCCTGAAGTTCAGGGGTTTTAGGTATTTAATTACGGCCAGATGAGAATCCAGGGGCCCGCCTTAGGGCCCTTGGTGGGGTCCAGGGGGCAGAGCCCCCGGAAGCTCAGGGGTTTTAGGTATTTAATTACGATCAAAGGAGCATCCAGGGGGCGGCTTAGGGCCCTTGGTGGGGTTCAGGGGGCAGAGCCCCCGGAAGCTCAGGGGTTTTAGGTGTTTAATTACGGTCAAATGAGCATCCAGGGGCCCGCCTTAGGGCCCTTGGTGGGGTCCAGGGGGTAGAGCCCCCGGAAGCTCAGGGGTTTTAGGTATTTAACTACGTTCAAAGGAGCATCCAGGGGGCGGCTTAGGGCCTTTGGTGGGGTCCAGGGGGCAGAGCCCCCGGAAGCTCAGGGGTTTTAGGTATTTAATTACGGTCAAATGAGCATCAAAGGGCCCGCCTTAGTGCCCTTGGTTGGGTCCAGGGGGCAGAGCCCCCGGAAGCTCAGGGGTTTTAGGTATTTAATTACTGTCAAAGGAGCATCCAGGGGGCGGCTTAGGGCCCTTGGTGGGGTCCAGGGGGCAGAGCCCCCGGAAGCTCAGGGGTTTTAGGTATTTAATTACGATCAAATGAGCATCAAGGGGCCCGCCTTAGTGCCCTTGGTGGGGTCCAGGGGGCAGAGCCCCCGGAAGCTCAGGGGTTTTAGGTATTTAATTACGGTCAAAGGAGCATCCAGGGGGCGGCTTAGGGCCCTTGGTGGGGTCCAGGGGGCAGAGCCCCCGGAAGCTCAGGGGTTTTAGGTATTTAATTACGGTCAAATGAGCATCCAGGGGCCCGCCTTGGCCCTTGGGGGGTGCAGGGGGCAGAGCCCCCGGAAGCTCAGGGGTTTTAGGTATTTAATTACGGTCAAATGAGCATCCAGGGGCCCGCCTTAGGGCCCTTGGTGGGGTCCAGGGGGCAGAGCCCCCGGAAGCTCAGGGGTTTTAGGTATTTAATTACGGTCAAAGGAGCATCCAGGGGGGCGGCTTAGGGCCCTTGGTGGGGTCCAGGGGGCAGAGCCCCCGGAAGCTCAGGGGTTTTAGGTATTTAATTACGGTCAAATGAGCATCCAGGGGCCCGCCTTAGGGCCCTTGGTGGGGTCCAGGGGGCAGAGCCCCCGGAAGCTCAGGGGTTTTAGGTATTTAATTACGGTCAAATGAGCATCTAGGGGCAAGCCTTAGAGCCCTTGGTGGGGTCCAGTGGGCAGAGCCCCTGGAAGCTCGGGGTTTTTAGGTATTTAATTACGGTCAGATGAGCATCCAGGGGCCCGCCTTAGGGCCCTTGATGGGGTCCAGGGGGCATAACCCCCGGAAGCCGGGTTTTTTAGGTATTTAATTACGGTCAGATGAGCATCCAGGGGCCCGTCTTAGGGCCCTTGGTGGGGTCCAGGGGGCATAACCCCCGAAAGCCGGGTTTTTTTAGGTATTTAATTACGGTCAGATGAGCATCATAGGGGCAGAGCCCCCGGAAGCTCAGGAGTTGTAGGTATTTAATTACGGTCAGATGAGCATCCAGGAGCATATTGCTCCGATTGTCTCATTTTCGCTCGCGTGAACATTGCCAGCACAAACCACTGACCTCTGCCTCCTGAACGGATCATCGCCCATTCCATTCACTATACGTTACGTACTATAAAGGCTGTATTGTCTGACCGTTCATGAATATTCATGTTTTTGCTAAACTCGGCAAAATGTTTGCTTTTACTAAATGGAAAAATTACGGTGGGGGGTTGGATGAAATGGACATAATGAAATAGGCAGAAGTGATCTATGATAATTCATGCTTTTTATGTTTCGTGTGCTCGACCTATAATCTTCAAATCGCTTGGTAAACTGAGTCCAAAGTTAGACTTGTTTCACATAATAAGGCAATGACGAGCTTGCAACCTATTTGAAAAATTACGGTGGGTGAACTTTCAAAAGTCAATGAGACATGAGGGCTCCAATGAAAGAGCTAGTGATAACGTACGTCGGGGTGGATGTGCTTTTCGTTTAAACAAAAAATGAATTTTTAATGATTTTTTTTAAAAACGTCCATAGGCTAACATGTTAGGCTGCCGACTCAGATCATGCTCTGACGATAGGGGGCGTTGTGAAATGAGACTAACCGGAGCCATATGACCGCCTTAGGGCCCTTGGTGGGGTCCGGGGGCGGAATCCCCGTAAGCTTTCGGATTTTAGGCATTTAATTACGGTCAGATGAGCATTTTTTATACCTTATTTGTGACATTGGCAGGTCACTTAATTTTTCTCTCCGTCTTTCTTTCTTTTTCTCTTTAACATACTTTTTTCAAAAAGTGAGGGGGGGGGGGTCGAGCCCAGCCACTTTGCAGACCATGACATAAAGGCTTCTAAATAAGCGTATTTTTCGCCCGACTGTAATTTGGGAATTTCTTATTTTCCAACAACGCATAAAAAGGTATGACTTACCAAAAAATGGAGAAAAATACCGGAAAATCATGTCATAACATCAACATTTGTAAATCACTGGTATCGAATAAGAAATACACCCCCCCCCCCCCATTAGTACGCCAGCGTTCAGGGGCTCATGTCTTCTCACCCCTATAACAACAAAAACAGACACGCTTTCCCATTCTCGCACAATATGTCCACGATATGCGCGTATCGCTGTTATAAAGACCTCCATTGATAAATACCGTATAGGTGGCATGTGCAATGTTTATGAAATTTTAATTCCTGTGAACTTTCCTTTTCTTTGAATGGAATTGTATATGACTTGTGATTTAATTCAGGTTTTTATTATTGTAATGTTCTTTGGGGTTAAAAATAGAAACCATGTTTACTCCTTTACTGCTTTTTTTTTTTTTTTGAGTGGGGGGGGGGGGGCGTTTTTTTTTTTTTTTTTTTTTTTTTGGGGGGGGGGCAAAAATGCGTTTTGCCCCCCCCCCCCCACTTTTTTGATTGGGGGGGGGGGCAACTGCCCCCCTGCCCCCCCCCCCACTTCCGGCGCCTATGCCTACACGCATTACCCACGTGCCATGCACAAGGATGGGGGAAGAGTACGGTCAAGAGTAATGCCGAAAGAGAGAGAGGGAGAGAGAGAAAGAAAAAGAAAGAAAGAGAGAGAAAGATGGAGTTTCGCAATAACGACGATATCAGAAATATGATGCTCACTTGAGCAAACATCGACAAGTGGCTGGCATTGTGAGCTTGTAATACTTGGGAATACCAGGGAGGCGAGACAAACCCTGGGAATACCCGAACGATGTATGAATTATTATTATTCATGACGGCGATGGTTCTGGTATACTAGCATTGCATTGTGAAATATTGACGTCTCCATGTATGAATGATCAAAGCGCCAAAAATAAAACTCTGGCACGCTGAATAATACTCACCTATCTGCATAAAAGCAGAGGGCGAACATGCAACGAAATTATATCCAGTTGCATTGTAATTAGGTGAGACATTGTATTTAGTCTACGGTGTTAGAGAACCAACTTCTAGAACGTTCAATCACTCCAAGTAATAACAACATCATCAACCGGTGAGTAAAAGTTGTAAGAAACTCATAATGACTGTATATACGGAACTCTTCTTCTATAAGTGGCGGTAATATTGCTATGATTGTGATCAATATATTCCTAACTTTATTCCTGGCCCCAAGACTACACATAACCCTAAACCTAACCTGACACATAATCTAAAACTCAATCGCAACCGTAAACCTGAAATACCTTATTTTGATGAAAATTAATATAGACCAGGGCATACGTCGTATCATCCTTAGACCCCATGCGAATGATGACAAAAAAATACATACTGACTGAGATCAACACAGTCACGACCTCTTGCATACCATGATGACTGAAAATAAAGAAATCTGGTGAATGAACGCTCGGTCGTGTGATGGAACATAATAAGATTGTAAAGATATAGGGCCGAAAAGAAGGCACAAAATTGGCACTGAGTAATATAAATGAGTGGTTTGCTGAACGGCCTTGTAGTAATGAGATGGTACTCGAAGACATCAGACGTTTATACGCATCAGGGGCGGATCTAGCTTTTTGCTAAGGGGGGGGTTTGACCAAAATAATGGCGATGCGGAGCATCGTCCACGAGCCGCGAAGCGGCGAGCCGATTTTTTTGTGGGTGTTTATTTGAACCCCGTAAGTGATGTTTTCCTGGCATCTATTAACACAATGGAGACCATAAAAAGCAGTGCATGATAACGTCTTTTTAAATCAAGTAACAGTTAAATAAAATTTGGACGATGCGGAGCATCGTCCACGAGCCGCGAAGCGGCGAGCCGATTTTTTTTGGGGTGTTTATTTGAACCCCGTAAGTGATGTTTTCCTGGCATCTATTAACACAATGGAGACCATAAAAAGCAGTGCATGATAACGTCTTTTTAAATCAAGTAACAGTTAAATACACAGTTATATCCAGAGTTATCATGTGTTTGGTTAAGTTACCAGATGAGTTGAATATCTTCTCACAATATTTGCACTTGAAAGGGTTTCTCTCCAGCGTGCGTTCTTTTTTCTTTCTTTTTTTCTTTTTTTTCTCTTTTTTTTCCCTTTTTTTTTTTTTTTTTGGGGGGGGGCCGCCCAAGGGGGGGGTTTAAACCCCCTAAACCCCCCCCGTAGATCCGCGCCTGCGCATCTCATTAGTATAATTATCACGTGATCTCAAAACACGACATAAATAATGTGGTCCCGTGTCTGAAGCTTCTAATCGCCTCAGCACATTATGTTCTTGTGTAGTATCATCTATAATACATAATCATCTGGAGGCATATTATGTCTTGTATGCTATTTTGGAAGTGTGTTCTCGGACAGTATTATCAGTCTGGTATATTGGTTCTGAGTTTTTGGACCTGCTGATTCTCAGATAGCTATAATGGCACCATAATATTGTTCTTGATCTTGCTCAAGACGAATGCCTCGATCTGACAACTTTTACGTGAGCAGGAAGTAAAACTCAACATCTAACACTGAGACCGCTTTATTGGGTAGGCATATAATATAGCTGTTTATTTTAACTTAATATGCATGCGTGCCTCTACAAGAATAGTTTTTCGATCATAAATGCTTTCCAGTGCAGTTTGAAAAAATGCATTAGAGGTAAATTGACATAGTCAGAATGAAGTACCTGAGTTTTACGAAGACTAATTGATTTAGTGCAATAAGATATATATTTTTTTAATTAAAAAACGCCAGCAAATATTATTTTTCCCTGCAAGTCGAGCTGTAATGTCATCAGTTGGCCTCAAATACTTATTGTAGGTCCTGTTTCTTTATATATTAATTGTTGATGTTAATATTTCCATGGTAGCAATTTATTATGCAAGAATGTATAGAACACAAGGTACAACTTCTTGTGTATAGATGAAGATGCTGATGGAAAGTTATTCGTCAAGACAGTTTGGAGTTCGTTTTGCTGCTGAAAGATGTTTATTGGTGATTGCATTTAACTAAATATATTTATTTGCATTGAAAAGCTATCCTTGGTATTTTTGCTTCTCTCCCCGAAGGTGTTGCATCTCTGCAATATAAGTTAACTATGTGTCTTTGTATGAATGTTTTGAATTCGTTTATATCATGTTAACCTCAATTTTGTAACTTTTTTTTTTATAGAATTTGCTAACGAATCATACATTATTTTTCATATGCTTTGTAATTGTGTTTTAACAAGCAGATGACTTATATTTTGTTCCTTGCATGGTGGCCATTTTTGTATCACCAATTTTACTAAAATATTCTAGTTTCCATACCGAACCATTCATTGTTATTTACTTTGTTGGTTCGTTTGAATAAACATTCTTTTTATTCACCTTGTCGTATCGTATATGTATGTATTTTGTTGATAGGGCCCCGCTCACAAGCTTAACTTCTACAGGGGTCCTAAAACCATTCATTTTATGATGTAATCAAGTTAATATATGTTGATTAATGTACTATTACCAGTCTCTTTTTCATGTAAAAGATTATATCATGTTTTGTGAGGTTTTGAATAAATGAAACTGAACCTGAATGATAGACAATGAAGAAGTTGTGAATCACCAAGTTTACTACAATATTCTCTCTATGGAACTTTCTCATTTATAGTATAGGACAGTATGCCAATGACAGACAAAGCAAATCTTGCTTCTATGAAAATAGGTATTTGTGTTTGCAGAGTAAGTTTGCATCTTATACATGCATGTTAATTCCACGCCTTGTTATATAGGCCTATACATAATATTCATGTCAGTGTTTCAAGGGCTGGGGGGAAGTGAGCGTGAGGGAGAAAGCGAAAGAGAAAGAGAGAGAGAGGGGGGGGGGGGAGAGGGGAGTTGCAATAACAACGATACCACATCCAGAAATATGATGCTCGCTTGATCAAACATCGACAGGAGTCTGGCATTATGACCTTGTACTTGCATGGGAATACCCGAATGCTGTATGAATAACTATTATTCATCACGGTTTCTTGCCATTGGTATAAATATTTCTCGTATACTAGCATTGCATTGTGAAATATTGACACCGCAATGTTTGAATGATCACAGCGCCAAAAATAAAACTCATTTCTGAAGCCATGCTGAATATCATTCGCCTAAAAACCTGTATAATAAGCAGGAAGCGGACATGTAGCGAAATTATATTCACCAGCATTTTATAGTGAGAAATGATATTGCTCTCGGTTTTGGAGAACCAAAGCGATATTTCTAGAACGTTTGATCACTCATAGGAACAACATCATTAACCGGTGAGTAAAAAATTGTAAGAACCTGTTAACGACTGCACGTATGACAATTATTCCTCTGCCGGAGTGGGTGGCGGTAATATGTGATCAATTCCTAACTATATTACTGGTCCCATAATTACACCTATAACCCTAAACATAACAAAACCCAATCTCAACCCTAAACCTAAAATACCATTATCTTGATGAGAATGATATAGAGCATGCAGAGGATGGTACATTACGTCGTACCACCATCAGACCCCAAGCAAATTGGACTGGGGTCAACACAGTCATATGACCTCTTTGCATATTGTATGTACCAGAGAGTTGAAAATAAAGAAACCTGGCTGGAATTTACGCTTGGCCGTGTGATGAAAAATATAACATTGTAATATCCAAGATAGGGCCTAAAGGAAAGGACAAAATTGGCACTGAGTAATATTAATGAGTGATTTGCTGAACGACCTTGCAGTAATGAGATGACGGCACCAGAGGTATACACGCATCTCATATCACGTGATCTCAAAACACGACATAAATTGGTTCCCTGTCTGAAGCTTCTATTCGCCTCAGCACCGTTTATGGTGTTGTGTAGTATCATCTATAATACATAATCCTCTGGATGCATATTAAATTGTCTTGTATCTTGGAAGTGTGTTCTTGGACAGTATAGCGGTCTGGTAAATTGCTTGTGAGTTTCTGGACATGCATGTGATTCTCAGATAGCTATTTGGCACCATATTCTTCTTGATCTTGCTCAAGACGAATGCCTCGATCTGACAACATTTACGTGAGCAGGAAGTAAAACTCAACATCTAACACTGAGACCGATTTATTGGGTAGGCATATTATTATAGCTGATCATTAAATACGCTATATGCATGCTTGCCTCTCCAAAAATACTTCTTTACGATCACAAATTCTTTCTAGTGAAGGTTGAAATAATGTATTAGATGTACATTAACATAGTCAGAATTAACTATTACTAAGACCAATTATTGATTTAGAGCATTTATAAAGATGATAAAACGGCAGCAAATTCTTTCCTGCGAGTCGAGCTGCTATTTCCCCAAATATTAGGTCTTGTTTATTTATTTTTATTTATTGACATCGACGCAATTATACAATATGAATTGCTACCATGAATGCAGAACACAAGGTTCAACATCTTGTGTAGAAGATGAAGATACCGATGGAAAGTTTGGAGTATGTTTTGCTTATGATAGATGTGCAAACCTGTTTTAATCTCTAATTGGAACCCTGCAAGCAGCTGAGAGAAAGAAGATTATTATGATGGAGAGCTTCTACAAGGCGTGCATGATAACGTCGATATAGTATTAATTTAACTGAAATTGTATTATTAGGGTATAAGTAGTGTATCATCATAAGAGAATTGATCTGTATAAGGAATAACAGAGAATATTCATTCCTATAAGTTCTCGAGAATGTACTGATTGTATTTGTAATCTGTATCTGCATTAGATTGGCAGATATGGAATACTGTCAGGGAAACTGCTTTTAAGGATTGTTAAGGAGTGCTGCTTTTAATGGTTTCTGTTTTGTAAATGCATGTATAGTTTATTTTTAAATTGCCTCCGTATAGATAGTTTAGGGAATAGGTGTCAGTTATCAGTATCACTTCGCAGAGCAATAATGAGTTAACCCACGGTTTATTAAACCGTGGGGGGGGGGGGGGGAGTATTAAATAAAAGAGGGGGTGATTGTTTAAACGAGATTTCATTTTGTTTATTTTACTTGCAAAATTATTATTGGTATATAATTATGTTTGCTTCTCTCCTGACTGTGCTGAATCTCTGCAATATAACTGAAATAATTATGTTTGCATGTTTGTATGAATGTTTTGAATTTTTTTTATATCATGTTAACCTCAATTTTGAAACCTTGATTTTGTTCATAATGCTTTTGAATTTTAAGCGAACAAAGAACATAAAAAAGAAATAAGTTTAATCAATGTAGTTGACTGAGAGAATGTAACATGATGCCGTGTGTTTGTGCTTGTTCTACTAATGTCTACCACTGCTGAAAACTAATCACTCAAATCAATTTCATTTTTCAGAAAACTGATGAGTTCTGGAGAAAAAATTGTTTACTGTGTCTGTAAAACTTTGATTTTGCCCTTCATCCGGGAGATGGCTCAGTGCATTTCTTGATAATGGCACTTTTTTGTATTGCTTTTTTTTTTAATAAAGGAGATAATTTGATTTTACTGATGTGTACAACACGTATACCGGTACATTATATTAGGAAGGGTCAGTAAAATACTGAACTAGTGAAATTATTAGAATGTGACATTATAATTAGAAGCTTCATATCAGCAATGGTTTGTTACACAGCCCCAATACACCAAAGAGACCGACACCAGAATAGGGTCCATTTTCATAAAATCTTACTAAGCTATAACTGTTGTCAACTAATTACATAGGATTTAATAGTTAGTTGACAACTATAATATGCTTAGTGAGGTTTTTATGAATTTAAGCCCAGATCGACAGTAGATGAAAAAACAAAAAAACAACATACATAGCTCAGAATGGGTAAGAACCGACATGGTTTGGAGTCGGTTAAGAGTCGGCTTGATTGAGGTATAAACACGAGACAATAATCTATGCAAATGAAATTAACATAAACTATCGCCTTTCCTTTCAAAAGGTACTTGACAGCTTGAACTACCTCTGGCATCCGAAATGCCAACCGAGCCACCAGAATACACCAAACTAATGCATAATGTGGCAAGACAGATCGAATCTACTCCTGATGGACTCATGGACTTCAGAAACACTAGTCGTGCTCAGGGGCACGTCAGGGCTTTCGATCTTGACAAGAAAAGGGCATGGGACATCATCAAAAACCTTCAGAAGAAGAGGATTGTACATCCGGGTCAGTATGAGAAGTTTGTGGAGTTCCTAGAAATCATCGGAAGAGATGATGTCATCAAGATGCTTCCGGGTTACCAAGACTATGATTCTAAGGATGGAGGTATGATAATGTTGATGTTTGCTGTTGATTGGTGTGTCCCGGTTGCAAGAAAAGATAGTAAATTCTTGTGCAATAGTAACAAATTAACATAAGGATAATGTTAAAAGTCCTATCCGACGGGCTTGTTCTTGAGGACTAATGGCTTATCAAAATACTGGTTGAACTTACTTGATTCGATCCTTGAACCTTATGGTTTTAAGGCCTTTATTCTTCTTACTGAGCCATCAAATTGAGCCAAGAAGTTACAAACACAAGCTTTGTGTGTTCATTGCTATACATTTCCTCTTTATTTGGTAGGGTTTAATACAAGTATGGAAACCTAGGATGAACATAATATTACACCTAATTAAAGAGCAATCATGGTAATATGGGATGTAATAGAGGGCTTTGGTACGCGGCTACAGGAATAATTATTCTTTACATCAAATTACTTTGAAAATTTAGTCGTGTTTGATTATGATAGGACAATACTGTGGTCTACGCCAAAGTGTTGTATGAAAACATTTGGTGGAGCTTTACTTTACTTATAGAGATAAAGGCTTAATTCGTATAAAATTAATGTCTATGTAAGTTGCTGTTTGCTAACGACTATTATGGCTACTGGATTATAACGATGATTGTGACAGCACCTACATTGCCTAAAATTGCATGATTAAATCTCATGTTTTCCTTTTAAGGGAATAATAACCAACCTCATTACAACACCATACTGGAGAAGGGTGAAACCAAAAGTGACACTTCACATTCTGCAGTTGCTGGTAAGGTCACAGACATAGAAATCTCGAATCTATCGGACAGCATCCCACCAGACTGCGTGCTTCGTCTCGGCATCTCCCTCGGCATAACCTATCCGGAGATTGAGACACAACGCCGACAAGGAGGAACTACTGGTATGCTGTTTTACTGGCGAAAGAATGTACCTGAGCGAGACCAAAGGCAACAACTTCAACAAGCACTGGAAGAGGCTCGCCTGGGTCATCTGGTGACTGATTGTTTTGGTGAGGATACTCCTTACAGATTCAAATTAAATGTTATCGTACGCATCTGATCAAATTTCCTATAGGACTGAAAAGATCCACAAACGAAACTTAGACACGACTTACAGCATTGTACTGAACAAAATAGGCGATGTTAGGACTTCCAGCATGTCAATTTTACACTCCCGAGCCATACCAAATTCTTTCAGGCGGGAGGGGGGGTGTGTATTCCAGAATCATAGGCCCAGGCGCGGATCCACGGGGGGGGGGGGCCCGACGGGCCCGGGCCCCCCCCTGGCTTTTTTTTTTTTTTTTAATTAAAAAAAAAAAAAAAGTTTTCGGGGTCAAATACAAAAAAATGAATTATGCATACTACCCCCCCCCCCCCAACAGAGCGAAATATTGGTAGGCTCGATTTTCACTTTTTCGGGGTCATATACCAAAAAAATGATGCGCACTACAGGCGCCTTTTTTTCTCGTCCATTTTCCCCTTCTTTCTCTCTCTCTCTCTCTCTCTCTCTCTTTCACTCTTTTCTCACTTTTTCTTTCTTTTCAATTTTAGGGGCACATGTCCCCTGTATAGCTATGCCATGTATTATGTATTATCCTATGTTCATCATTTTTTCATGATTTGTTTACAATTATAGGAGATGGAAAGAATTCTTCACGCAAAGACACAGGACCTCTGAGCCGATCTTCAAATATATCTGACAAGATTTTAAGCAAGCTAGCTGGGAAGATTGGCGAAGGATGGTCACATTTCGGCATCCAGCATCTAGGCATGTCAAAGGTCGACATTGATCAATTTAAGCACAACAGATCAACCGTAAGCAATTAATATTTTATTATATCGGTACATTAAAAAGACAAAAAACAAATACTGAACATGCAACCCTAAAGCTAAAAATATTTAATGTACAAAATAAAATATACAGAATACATACAAATCAAGATGGAAATCAAGAAGTACCAAATATAAATCCTTATTTGGAAATAAAACTTAACATAATATTCCATGTACATTCTCCTCTTTTTAACCATATGTAAATATGAAATAAAGTGATCCTGTAGTTTAAAATGGTCACACAGTCATGAATGTGGCAAAATTATAATGCACAGTTTTGGCATAGTCACATACATGTGCACAGCATTGGACGCACCTATGGTGGTTGAATGTTACCCTGTAAAGGTTCACTCGGGAACAACTGCATACTAGTAGTGCGATAAATTACATGATGAGAATTTAATATTTTGTCAAGGCTGATTAGTTGAAGTAAAGTCACAGATAAAAAAAAAAATTGGGACTCAAATTTTACAGGCGAGAAATTTCAGTTAGTCTACATGTATATTCATTTATTGTGGTATAAAAAAACATTGTACATGGCAGCCTTTCGGCTGAATTGAGTGCAATTTACATAAGTAATAACAAAAGGATACTGCACAAAATACAATAGGTTTAAAAAGTCATTAAAAATAGTACATTCATAACAAACAATTAGGTACACCTTAGATCAAAGAATATTGATGGTGGGATAACAGAAGTGGGTAATGGATGTGGAAAAATAAAGGTTTTATGATATGGCTTAAGCAAATCCATCTAGGAAGAATATATAACAGTTGAATAAATTATGATCAGTGCTAAGAAAAATAATCTGTTTTTTGCATGCTTCAAAGTAGGCCTATTGTCATATGGGTGCAAGGTACATGTATAAGGAGAACAAAATGGACATATAATTCACCTAAGACGAATGGAGAGTGAAATATTAAATTAATATATATATTAAAGATTTATTTCGGAATAATGTAAATTTCATGATAAAAATATCGGAGACCGCTATATATTTTCAAGAGGAAAGATAAAAAGGTATCTTTCTACCTCCATCGCTTCGCTCTTTCGCAACATTTTAGAAACATGATGATTTCAGGTAGCAAAGTGCCTGAATACTTTCATATTCGGGAAGCAGGCTGCCCGAACATACAATATTTTTACATTGATAGTACAAAGAGATGCCCGAGTAGTTATATTCGTGTATTAAGTTGACCGAATATATATGAATTTTGTATACAAAAGTACATGTTCGGCGGCGAAGTGTCCGTCAACAGAAGTTTATTTCCTATTGTGTCTTGACCACAAAGTAGATTTTTTACCATATTGAAATAGTTGCCTTTTTTTTATTCTCGCACGCTTTGCTCGCTCGCAAAGTTTTGTAACGAATATATCTATACGCGTATATAATTATACATGACATTTGACGATTGCCAAAATAATACAAAATTAAATTTCTGCGATCCGGGTGAATTTGGGATTGGGGTGACGCGAAACTTGTTATTTCTCAAAAAGGTGCAGTGACTTTCAAAAAGTTTAAAAACCCTGACTTATTCAAGTCGCTATCATATCACAGAGCTCATATCTTGACTAAAGTATAGCGACATGAAACCTCTAACATAATTATTTAGCAAAATATTTATCAAGTATGGATCCACAAAGCACATACAATCAATCTTGCATCTTAACAATCTTATCCAGAGGAGCGTATAATGCTCGTGGAATTGCAGTTACTGTTATTATTTTGTAATGCAAAGACATCTAAACTATCTGTTTAAATGACAACATGAGCCAGTCGGCATCAGTTTACTCTAAATTAAAGATCATCGATCTAATCAATTGTAAAGTTCTTAAATCATTTTTAATGTGTTTAATTTAGTACACCAGTTGTGGTGTGAAGCAAGAATATAGATTGATAATGGAAACATGACTGTATTAGGCTTCTCATCATGATACACAATTCAGCTAGATACAGCTTTATACTTCAGCTAAAACATACCCTTATATTCTGGAATTTCACTTCTTTATGACAATTACAGATGGAGGATACGATATTTGGCATGTTGTATGAGTGGCGTCAACGTCATCATGACGATTCAACGATTGGTACACTACTCGATCTAATGGAGGAGAGTCCGAATATCTCACTGGACTCCTATAACTTTATTCTAGAAGAACTGCAAAGCAGTGGTATGTTGAATGTTTACATCCCGAATTTTTTCCTTGTAGATTTTAAAACACGACCATACGTTTAATAACTGTCTTAAGTTTCATTAAACAGTTTTCGTGTATTCATTATAATGAGTGATTGGTACATTTGAAAATATGCAAATGAACCGAGTTAGGACACTGTCAATTACTTGGTATACATCAGAAATGACAATTCCTTTGGATATTGCATGCGCTATACCTTACTATTATAGGCTAATAGACACAAGAAATTCATTTTTCACGATGAGCATGATACATTCGTAGAATTGTGTAAATTAGGCTCTGATGAAAATATTTTGAGGTTTATAATCCATAACGATGATAAAAAGTTTCATTTAAAGAAAAACAAAACATTGTTTGTCTATTCTTTATCTTTTTCAGATCTACATCAGTAAGCATGGCAAAAAATGGCGACTTGTAATATGAGCATCTTAGTGACCAATAATATCATGACAAGAGCGTCATCAAGGTGCTAAAACACAGGACTATTGTATTTGTCGAGTATTACCTACATTCCAGTTCCGTTGTGTATTAGTGATCCAGAAGATGGCTTGTGTTCGCCCTCAAGATTAGTATTTGAACTCGGAGATATCGCTGGTGGATTGCCTCGGCTCCTTTGAAATATCTCCATTTAAATTGTTGTATTTATTATTGTGTGTGCAAAGTCGTCCCCGATACTAAACTCCATTAGAACTGAAGCGGCACCTGAAGGTCGTTGGCCACTTGTACATAATCTTGAAAGTTGTCTAGTTTGAAGTTAGCTTCATGATTGCATCCATGTTCATCCGAGTATTACTATTTGAAACCATGTAAACCAAACACTTCCCAGCAACCACTATACATCATTACCATGCATAATGCACCATTATTTACCATTATTTAGCACAATAGTAAATTTAAATTTGTATACTGATATTCAGATGGATTTGATGACATCTTGATTTATTGTACAAGGGTAATTTGGATGAAGTTGTTTGAAACTATGTCCTATTGTATTCAGACAACAAACACGTTATTATATATTCAGACCTACGAACGATGCAACATCAACTACCCTTATTGATGTTGCATCGTATGCATACGTTTGAAGATCGATAAACATGGAAAACCATATTGAAAAAGTAAACAAATATGGTAGGATTAAAATTGGTATCAATATTTGTATAGACTCAGAAATGTTGTGCCTCAGAAAATGTTGATTTTATATACAAAACTTTGGTGCAGCCCCCAATTGAAGTAATAGGTAGCACTTATGAAACAAATCTAAAATATAATGTTAAGTTTTAAAAAATGGCTCTATGCGCTATCACATTTAGTTTGATAATGGCACATTCGAAACCATTACTTCAAAGATTACAGATCTTGAATGTGTACCAAATGCACAAACTTAGTATTTGTAGTTTAATTAGAATTAGTAAATGTAATTTTGCCTCATCCTTTACCAAAGGAAAGTTTTCAATTTCATATGGAATGATCTCCCACTTACAATGAAGATAAAGCCAGAGCACTTTTTAAACGAGTAAAATATAATAAACTGATATGTATTTGGTTTGATTATCATCCGTCTATACAATATTTGTTTATAGTTTTGTTTGTAAATAGCTTTAATATTGAATTGAATTGAATTGATATCTTTATTTATACACGATTAATACATGTAACATTCCAAATTTGTTTGTTTATGCTATGTACCCAAACAGTGTTCTTCATAATTATGTTCGAAGGTAACATGTAGGCTCGATGGAGGGTGTATCTCACTGAGCGGCGAATGCTTACGAACGTTGCGAATTTTGGATTCGCCAACTTCTGACGAATGTTGGCGAAAATCAGGGTTCGCCTCTGCGACATTTAGCGACTTTTAGCGATATTTGCGAAAGTGTTTGCGAAAGGCAGTTGGCTACTTCTAGCGACTGTGAGCAAAATATGTCAGCAACAGCTTTTGCGAAGATAAGCAACTATTTGCCAATCCTTCGCCCGGGCCTTTGCCATTATTTGTGAATATTTGGGACATGTTGCTAACTCCTGGTAGTCATTGGGTCGATTGTTTATAGGAACCATTATGGTCACGTCACGTGGTCGCTAGCATTGGCGAATCAAAAGGAACTTCAGTAACACCGTCTTACAACCGTTTGCAAAGGATTATGACTGTTTTGCTAACGCTTGCAACTTACTGTTTGCGGAGAAACAAATTCGCAAATAAATTTTGAACATGTTTAAATTTCTTTGCGACAAGAAAAACTGTTTGCGACAATAGACTGTTTGCGAACTTTCTTGCAACCTTTTATGAACCTTTTACGAACCCGGCTGGTTACGTTCGCAAGCATTCGCCGCTCAGTGAGACCCGCCCCCCCCCCCCCCCCCCCACTCAGTGTTATTTAGGGTACGCATATGCTCGTACCCTCTTTTTGAAAGATCCCCCTATCTAAGGACTGCCAACATTTCCGAACCCCCCTTTCGCGGGCTTTTCGCGGTCTTTTTCTGCCTTGGAGACCCCCCTAAATCAGGAAAAATGCTCAATGTACCCCCCTAAATTCGGAATAATTTCTCAGGAGTACAAAGAGATGAGAGAAAAAAAGAAAAACACCCCCTTTTTAAAGAAATCTCCGGGTGAAAAGTCAAATGCACCCCTTTTTTACAATTCTCGGGCCGGACTTTGTCGCACGAAAAGTACCCCTTTACCGGACATTTTGGCAACACGCATGCGGTCATTCCGACCTCTGAGGGGGGGGGGGGGGCAGTGAGATACCTCAGTTATGTGTCTATTAATTATAGAGTAATAAATTTCAAGTTCAGATCAAGTTCAGATAATCTGCTTGCTTCAGATACCTGTGTATATATCGTTTTTTAATAATTTTTATGTTATTGAACTGAATTGATTGAATCGTTTATTATGATAAAACTCATAATTTAACCCGAGCCCAAGAGCTGAAAATATCCTTTTTACAAAATAAAGATATAATATATAGAATACAAATCAAGATGGAAATCAAAAAGTATCAATTATCAATCATATATGTCAAATTAAAACTAATTTAGTACATCAGTAATACAAAATTATACTGAATAAATCCTCTAAAAGCTCAATTTAGTGTCATCAGAAGTATTAGAAAAAAGGGGTAGAAGACAGACATTTTTTGATCCATCTTACGACCTTCCAGATCCACGTGCTTGGTTAATTCAGTCACATTTGCCCCCTTCCCAACAAAATGTTTGTCACAACTACCTGTAGAGATAATAGTTACGAAGGTAATTACACAATAGTTTGGGTGGATTGAGCCATATGACAAATGCTTGTATCACTATTTGTACCCCAAACATAATAAAAATATGATATTCTATTTCAGAAGAATGTATTGGTTCCTTCTAAACAGTGGGTTTTGGGTAAATTGGTGTAAAAATGAATTAGATTATCTAGTTGACATGAAATTATCGGTGTCCTGAACTCTCAGGCAAGTTTGCAAAAGGCCCACCAGACCATCATTCCCGATCTCCCAAGTTACCGCTTTTCATTTTCTTTCTTTTGTTTTGTTATCCCTATTCGTTATTTGAATGGCACATTCCACAGATATGTTTTGGAAAGCCGTCTCCAAATGCATGGGGGATCAACAACCTACTATATTTCTTCATTACTTTATTGTGAAACTTGTAATGAATCCTTTAGCACCCGTCTTTTCTCATGGAAATCTATATTAAAGAAGCCTTTAGTTTAAGACCACCTTCATAATCATACAACCACTTAAAAAAAAACAATTCCCTTGAATAGTCTTTACATACGAATGATACATTTAAAATGTAAATTATTCAATCCCTTGTAAATTTGATGTTTTTTGTTTGTGTGTGTCTTTCGTAACTCATGAAGGGAAGGTGGACTGGTTGTATTAGGGCCTATGTATAGAAAGCTTTAATATGTCACATTCTCAAGAAACATAAATTGGGACAAATCAAACTTTTTTTTTTAAATGACAAAACTTTGTAAGCATATTCACTAATTTAGTTAAGCTCATATGCTTGAAATGAAAGAAGGATACAGTACCAAACATTTTCAGCAAAGGAAGGATGCAAAACAGTTTAATTTACCAAATTCATGATACAGAAGCTAAAGGGCGAGTCTCAAAAATTAGAAGTTGAAAATCACTGGAATATTAAACAGACCTTGAATTCATGTGAAAACCAACTTTTTAAAAGGAACTCTTTTCTTGACAAGACACAAAATGATTTAACAGAAACCTGGATAATACTTCCTGACAAAATCACGATCTTTGAATTAATTTACAAGCGGGTATGTATTTGATGCTACATGTATTTATATTTTGTAATAAAAACACTTACAATAGAAAATAAAAATTATGAGTATTTGTCATGTTATTTCAAAGAGAAAAGTCTGACATTTCCCCAATGAAACAGTGTTTCTCCTTGGAAATTTAACATTTTTATTCACTTGAGATTTATTTAAACAAAATTAAGCTGTAACATATTCGTTTTGAAGTGACTGTACCATAAAACATGAATATCAATAGAAAAATCAACACGATGTTATTTCTCTATCAGCATTGATGCATAATACAGCACACTTTTGGGGTTATCTCCTATCCAAAAGTGGGAATATCTTGGAAGTCTATTATTTTTATCACTTTGAATTTTATAAACATTGCAATATTTTTACCTGTGCATTACCTTTTAGAATTATACTCGTGCATGACGATTAAAGCTTGACATAACAAGTTTTCACCATACCAATTGTTAGCATGTTTACCCCATAACAGAATTGACTGTTATCTCATTTAATAGTGGATAAACTTCCATTGCATGATCCTAAACACCTAAATTCTTATACATGACATGATGAAAATGTTATTGACAATAACACATACGGTACACTATAAAGCTGCCAATAACTTCATTTCTTTACCTCACAGCTTTGCAAAGTTACATGTACAATATAGTAATAGAGTATAAAAATAACTATTGTACTGGTTTCACTTTGTCATGGAAAACTTCATATTTCCAGGCATTTAAGAAGGTTTAAAATGAGATGGAATAAACCTAATCTCATGTAATTATGCAAAAAGATGTTCAACTCAAAGCCGATTAAAAACAAAAAGTAGCACCAGAAGTCACTGACAAAAAAGTATTTAAAAAAAAAAAAAAAAAGATCAATAAACTGTTAAGCATCTCAATACTTTTTGTTGGTTACTATGATACAGTTTGTATTTACATTTCTACATGAATACGACACATGTAATATCGTCTTGCATTCTACAACTGAATTACTAACATGAATTTTCTAATAAATCTTATTTATTATTATCTATATAAGGCTTCCAAGTGGTACAATAAATCAGTGTATTTAATATCTTTAGCGCAGCACCTGCATGACAGATCAATATTGTTTTTGTATTGCTCTGTCATCTGGGAACTTCAACATCTATACAATGTTACTCAATTATTGAGTCAAATTTTATTTCGCTAGTCAGCCTGATATAGATAATAATATTAATATTGTATGGCTGTGTTTTTGTGTGATGCAAGAATATATTGCTTGAGCTATGAAAATATTTGGACTCGTCTTTGACTTGTCCAATATTGTCATAGCTCAAAAAATATATGTTTGTATCACACTCAAAGCCAACCAATATTATATAAATATTGTCATCCTTTCCCATACATAATTCATATACCGGTAGTACGTTTTGCATAAGAAAATCAATACAAGCCATGTGACCTGTTGATTTTGTATGTGTACATGAACATTATGTTATATGCACTCAAACTGCTCTTTATTCTCTATGAGTAGAGAAAGCATTAGCAATTTTTCATGTTTCAGATCAATTGATCATTTTCAGAATGATTTGCAAATATCAAAGTATTTAACATTCTTGTTCTTCCTAGTAATCTGCCATACTTCAGAGCATGAATGTGTTATCAGTGATCATTATGTCATTACAATTAACAGCACAATTCGTCGCTGTTTTCACGAAGTGACGGTAGTGAAAAAAAATTACATTCACTTTGCGTTACGATTTTCCTCACTACCGTCACTTCGTGAAAACAAGGACGAATTGATCCTATATGACTGACATGATGTAACACAGGGATTTATCAACGTACTGGATGCATTTCAAGCTACAACTGAGGGGGCTATTTGAATTATGCTCCTCTCTCTCTGGCAAAGATGTGATGATCTATCAATTTCAATTTAATGAAACTAACTCTAATAAGATAACAATCATACTACCTACAAACCTAGTGATATGCATAGAATCTTTTATTTGTTTACAGTACTTGTTCAGCTTGTACCCTCACTTGCTGAAACCTTCTTTAAGGACATGCACTAAACTTGATTTAGACTCGCACAAAATTTAGTGTTGTCATAAATAATTAAATTTACACACCAGAAGCAAATTTGAACTTGTTGATTTTAATGCTTTGTCAAAAACATTGAATCATCAGTAAAAAATTAAACAATCATTTACACCCCGGCTAAAGCCAAAGCAAAGGCTTAACTTCATGTTTGAGTGACCCCGATTTATTTCATTTTGGAGCTCAAATATGACCATCACATTCTGAATAATTTGAACGATAGACGAGCGTTACAAACCATATTTCATGGTTCAACTTGATTGGAAGGTTATTGGTAATTACATAGTTTGAATGATTTTAACCATATAGAAAATGGCAAAGATCAAGTAGCACTAATTAAGAACTCGGCAACAGCAACAACAAAAATGTTTACAGTGTACCAACCACTAAAACATGTTTTGCTCTTAATGTAAGGGGTTCAATGTGGCTATAATGTATAACAAAATTTGAGCTTCAAATATTACTTCTACTATTAAAGAGATATTGCAAGTTAAATACAACAGTACCGTATATCATCTTGTTGAGTAGGCTTCAGTAGTTAACGGGCTCGAATAGGGCTCGCTCGGAACTAAGTTGGATTTGGGTTCCATGCGAGCCCTACACAAGGGATTTAATGTTACCCTTTATTTTTGTCATACTACGTAACCGTTTACCTATATAATGCCTTGTAAACATTTTTGAGGTTGATTTTATATACCGGTATACATTCTAGCTTTACACTACACAGATAATTTTTTCAGATGATTGGTACATTTTAAATATCTCACCCATTTCTTCAAACCTTGTTTAAAAATCCAGGTCTCAGACTGGCTACTTCCAAGGTAGGGGGTAAATGGCTATGATAAAAAGAATGAACATAATATATTTGAAAGTAAAACAAATGTCCAGAATGCAGAAACTATTCTATTCTAGCTGCCTAAAAATAAAGCATTATAAAATAACATTAAGTGACTGACAAATGTACATGTAATAACATTAGTAATTATTCTATACATTTGGTCCATGAAGGAATAATATGGGGAAAAAGTCAACATAAACCCCACCTAAAACAATCCATTTCCCTCCGCCCATAATAATCCCCTGCCCCCCCCCCCCCCAAAAAAGAAAAAAAAAAAAAGAAAGAAGATTTACCTACAGCTCTATTACAAACACAATGAATCAGTGACAAATCAGCCAAGAGGAAAGTCTAAGAAGCACTGATCCAGGATAAACTAAGCCATTGCATTTGGACAGTCCTAGACATGATCAATAAAGAACAAAGGAGCAACAGGACAGATTCTTACAATTTGATTGATGTAATAGATGTGGCAAGGCAAGTAATCAACATATAATTCAAAGCAATGAATTTCATAACAGCTTTAAGGAATTGTGTAACTGAAGTCCTTCCCAAGTGTAGTCATGCTACATGTACATTACTAGTAGAATAAAGAAGATTGTGATTTCTTAAAGAGTTCAAGCGAAGGGAAATTTCACCAGGTAAAATTTACATGTACATCTGGTAAAGAAACAAGTAATCTAAAAATTTAGTGGTTAGATCTAAACTGATGCAACATTCCTGCATAATATAATAAATGTACATTTTGCCATGTAAGAGTATGCTCATACATCATACAAGGTTGGTTAAAACAGAGTGTGGAGTACAGTACAGCCTACTCAATGTCAAACGCTCGGCAATGTGGCAAAGTTGCTGTTACTTGGTTAAAATGTCTTGTCTTTACTTCGCTAATTGAGTGTTAAGATTTACTGTGGGCACTGATCGTTGTGTCACAGCTGAGTGTACAGATGACACCATATTTGATGAGGCAATTCCAGTGACAGGAGGCAGTATGGAGTTTAGCTCTGAAGCAGGTGCTGTAATCTTGTTGATCGACATGGAGTTGATACCAACCTGGGTTGCCTGTTGGTGGGCTTCAGTCTTAATACCACATTCAAGTTTTTGGATCTTTTGAGAGACCATCTCCATTGCACCAGGGGTCATGTAACCCTTGCTGAGTAGGTGCATAAGAGGCCTCACTTCCGATTTAGATTTAATCCCATTCAACATGTCTGTATTCACCTCGCTGGGTCCAATACGAGGCATCTCTGGGTGGGAACGCACCCGGTCATATGCTCCCCGGGATGTGATATGAAACAGAAGCTCACAGGATCGCTGCTCAATTTTTTCGAGTTGTTTCTCCATGCGCTTGCGTCTCTTGCGGTTGTTCTCCTTTCTCCTCCTCCACAAGCGCCTACGATCTGCCAACTCTGCAGCTTCTGCTGTGAAGCTTGTCTGAAGGTGGGAGAAGGTCTGATTGACACTTGCCAGGGTAGATAACACCTCATTGTACATCTGATCAGTCCTGTCAAACAGCTGTTCTATGTAGGCTAGCTCATTCTGCCACACTATAACGCTGTTATCGCTGGATGTCAGCAAGGTGCCCTTTTTGTGTAGCAGCTGCTGCCGTACACTGGCAATGCGGGTCGCCATGTTCTCAAGCTCTTTGGACGTGGCTTCACATCGCTTCACATCCTCACTTTTACATTTGATGGGAACACTGCGGTAGCGAGCAACATTCTGTGCAACCCCACTGTTTGGATTAATGAGCAAGTTATGTACTCTAGTCTCCAAGTTACCTATGTAGCTGTGCGTATCCCATCTCCACTTTTGTTGCTCTAACAGGTAGCCATGAAATTCCTTCTTGGAAGCAAACTTGTTGAAGTCACTGTTATACAGTTGCATGGCTACGTCGTTGTAGAAAAGCTGACGCTCACTTTGTGGATTCTGATGTAAAAACTCGTTGGGGCACTTTTTCATCTGGGACATTTTTTGGGAATTACTGTTGTTGAGTAGTTGGCCTAAGTTACCTGCAGACAGAGAGGATCAAAAAGGGAAATAAAACAAATGTTACGCCATTTTCTTTACACTATAATTGTTCAATTGTTAAAAATGAGTTGTCTTTAAATGATAAAAATTTGCACCATATAATGCAATGATTAGGTTCCTGTGAATGTTTTTCATTCAATAACTCATGACCTGAAGCTCCAAAATGATAGCACCATAAGCACTACTACAGAATAGCATGCACAAAATGTGCTGATGTGAATTGATTCAATGTGGTCCCTTGAGACGGGTGTAACTTTAAATCAGATTAGTAAACTTCCCTGAAAATGATAAGAGGTACATTTAATTCAGGGTTGCCCAAAATTCGCACATCAGACCAGATGTTCCTCTATTTGGGGAACATCACTTGCTCTCTGGAGTATTGAATCAAATCTTTAGATGCACTTTTAATGTAACTCAATAGGCCTGTTTTCATCAGCTCGAGATTGCCAAATATCCCGATCGCAAATTATCCAGTTAATTTGCGTCTCCATCTGCCCAAAGTTGCAATTAGCGGGATATATGGTCAAGATAATCATCCCAAGATATCTTGGGCTAGTTTGCAAAATATCCCACTATTTGTCCGGTGCATCTTAACCAGCCCGAAGACTCGCACTATGCGCAAACGCTGAGCAAAATATCTTGAGATTCAAGTTTCGAGGTCGAGCTGATGAAGACGCGATTTGTAACTTCAGGATTATTTCCCAAATCAGAAAAAGCAGGATATTTGGCAATATCGAGCTGATGAAAACAGGCCTAATTTGAATGCATTAGTGGGACAACCTAACAAGACTACACAAAAATATTTCCAATGCTTTAGAGCTTGATATATGTCAAAGCAAGCAACGTCCTCATATCCCCAAATTTATTGTCGATGATGACTAAGATTTAAAAATTAAAATAAATAAAATTGAGGTCTAATCGCCCCACCCAATTATCAGGTGCTACTTTTGCATTCTCATGTGGGAAAACATTAAAAATTACCCTGTAAGTTGTGATGAGGAATACTTGGCATGGACACACTGGGCATCGAAACGCTGGGCATGGATGCGTTGGGCATGGAGACATTGGGCATAGACACACTCGGCATAGAGACACTAGGCAGAGACACATTGGGCATGATGGGTAGACTAGGCACGTTGAGTGGAGGATAGGGCAAGCCAGTTGCTAGGATGTTTGGTTTGACCTCCTGCGTAGGAGGTTTATTACTGATCATGGGCTTGATGTCTGTTATGAGCCCTGTCTGGGGCAGGTTGATGAGAGCGGGGTGTACCTGGTTCAGCAGGCAGTGGGACAGGGGCTGGGGCAGAGTGGACATACCTCACTCCTCACTCACCTCTGTTGGATCCTCGTCAAGTCACTCTGCAGTTGCAAAAGAAACAAGCAAGATTGAAAAGTTTTAAATTGATAACAATTGTATTATTATTACATCTTTGCAGGGTTACACAATGACTGAAGATCTTTAGGATACTGTACATGTACATGCCAAGTTACCAATATTACAAATACACAGGGGCGTCCCGGCCCCACCACTCTGGGAATGGAGGGGCCGCATGCATGTTCCCAAAATCTCTGGCTCGTAACAAAGAAAAAGATCTACCCGTATTGACTTTACACACCGGACTTAGGCTGAAAGAAGGGGGGGGGGCCTAGGAACATGCATATGCGTACCCTTAATCACACTGAGTGGGTGGGGGTGGTGCGGGTGGGGGGGGGGGGGGGGTCGGGAGGGGCGTGAGGAGCTGTGAAATTTGCCTCTGAAGATTTAAAGCCTCTCAATTTTTCATTGAGGTCATGTATTCTATTTTTTCTTAAAACTAATAACTGGGGAGGGGGGGGGGGGGTCAACTTAAAAACAGATTCTTCTGAAAAATACAATATCTAAACTAAAGGGCCGTAACGTGGCAATAACTCAAACGCCTTCACATGGCTGTGGGGAAATATAACTTATGTTTCAAGTCACAGAGGGAGATTGTTCCTTCACATCTTAAATGTCTTAAATACACATGTACATTGATACAATCATACAACCATTCAAATATATGGCTACAATTTGTTATTAATTTTCCAAACAACTGAACTACAAATCATTATCATTATTATCACAATAACATGTACTTCTTCTTCCCTTTCTTTCATCATCATCATAATCATCAACACCGTCATCATCATCAAATGCAGTTAACTTGTTTGAAAATACTTTATAATCAATACTTGATACAATGAAGCTTAGTGTACTCGTAAGGCTCTATTTTATTCTTCCTCAGATAATAATTTCTGTGTAGCGCTTAGGATAACTTTACCGATTAAAAATTTGAAATGTAACCAAACAGATTATTTGAAAAAGTGAAAAATTGGGGGCCGATCATCAGTTTGCTGATGTTTGTTACCCAAACTTGCTTATTGAATTTAATCATTGTTTCTTTGATTTTGACAGTAAATCATAGGCAAATTGTAAATTAAGAGAGAAAGAGAGAGAGAGAGAGAGAGGTAAGTAATATTCTGTCTATTTCTGTTCCAACTCACATCTACATGTACATGTACATTACTACATGTCAGACCATTTGAATTGTTTGATGTTGATGACATTTTTTTTTTACTAGCTTCAAGATCTAGAAAATCTTATATTAGATGTTCTAAAATATTTTTTTTTGTAGTTTTGCTCTTCCATAAATTTCCAAAAGCTTTAATTCAAAGTGGACATTTGTCTCAGACTAACCCCTTTCTTTCTACCTGATACAAAATCAACAAAATCACCTATCCCTTTGGAAGTCAGTATTATCCCATTGTAATGCATACTAGAGCATACATTAATTATGTGTATTGCTCTGAGCAGGCTTACATGTACTGTACTGCACAAGTCTGAAGTGAAATCACAGCGGTAATTTTGTCCAGAGGATATATAGAGGCTGCTATTTTCAGCTATGCGTGGGGGGCTTGATAGGGGGTAGGGTCAAATTCTGCTCCCAGACTCTGACAAAAATGGCAGGGGTGCTATGCGTGTGGATTAAATTTCAAATGAATCCAAGCATACTGCTGTTTGAGTAGGAACATATCGTTTGAATGAACTGCATTGGAGGAAAATGTTGGGGGACTTTGCACACATACAGTTTCCTGAATGAGGCGCATGATTTATGGATCTATATATATATAGAATGGTTAAATTCCAACCGCACCAATATGTAATGATTCCAAACTATGTAGATCCTGTAGATTGATGCATATAAATAGCCACAAGGTCTGATTTATCCATGACAGAGAGTGTCAAACATAATGAACAAAAGGTCTAGTGTTCATTGGATATGTCATTCTGGCACATTTGAGCTTTGGGTCCCCCCTTTTTTTTTGCTCACATTAGAAAATACACTGCATTCAAACATACTGCTTTACAATCAGGATACAGTTTGGAAAGAAAGTGTAGAAACATTAAAAATATGTATTATTGCAGTTGTGATAAAGAAAGTGTATTGTAACTTGTAAGCCAACAATATAATGAAAATAAGAATTAAACAGCACAATCACAATCACAAAATGTTGATATCATGAAATTTATGTTCTTTATTTTTTGTCTCCCTAGGGAAATATAACAATAATGAATTTAGAGAATTCAGATTGTGATTCTATTTTAAGTAATTATGATGATTATTGAAAGTTATAACATAATAATAACAATAGTAATAATGATAATAATGATAATAATGATGATAACAATGTATCTGCCGCTATAGCGCAATTTCCATGCACATGTTCTAATGTCATATGAAGTGACATTCTCTTTTTCCCTGTGCCACATTCAAATACATGTAATAAGAGAATTCAGCAATTAATGGGTAAAGAAATACTCCCATTTCCATGGAATCTATAATAGTAATACGCTAAGGCTCCGCGGGGGGAGGGGGGGGGGCATGACGTCTCCGCCGGCCTTTGTATTCTATTGTTTTTTAATGAGATCGCCGACCGAAGTTGGTGCAGCTATCTCCTCCTGAACCCTCCCCTCGGGGTACCGGTGACCGGTGCCGTCGTCCGCAGGAGAGTCTACTCTGTCGAATTGGCTATACTCCGCCCGAGGTCCTCCTCCGTGTCGACGTCCAGGGCGAAAACAGACGCGATATGCATAATGCAGGATATGCGTGACGACAGAGATACCTCATGGATATTCAACATAACATCCGTAGACACACGACCGATGACTATCCACTCACATTAAGTTGCGTATTAAATGCATGTTGCACAGGGTCGGGATTACCCGAGTAAAGCATCTTTCTATAGGATATCCTTTGTAGTAGCTAGGATGTGCTTTGTAGTAGCTGCACAAGCACGGGGCTTCCCGTCGACGTCCAAACTTAGAGACCTAGGTCTATTTCCATCATGATTGCCGCAATTTTTATATAGTTTTCGTGAATGGAGGTATGAAATCAAAGCTTATTTTGTGATTATTACGGCAATCTTTACTGAATTTTGATTATCATTTTCTAAAGGAAAGTTTTCACAAGAAAATCATTGGACTGATAGTTCAGTCGCAAGCTGCCTTCAGTCAACACACATACACATACACACAGTGCAGCTGCGGCGCCGGTGTTTCCTGGAGTTACCTGGAGTTATGCTGCAGTGTGTGTGAGTTCAGCTGAGTCGAAGAGATTTGACACTTTGAAATTGTTATCTGTTGGTTTGCATCATTATTGCCGCGATTTCAATATAGTTTCGTAAATAGATTTACGACACCTGAGCTTAGAATAAGTAAAAGTATTACTAATGTCTACGTTTTTAAACGACTGTCTGATTTTCTTGTGAAAATTTTACTTTGAAAAATGATTATCGAAATTCATGGTCAGAAATAATCACAATCTAGGGTCTATTATGTTACAGTTCTTGCATCAAAACAATGCATGAAAACTTATTTATTGAACTAGAAAAATGTTGTTTTTTTAAATAGGCAATTATGAAGTAGGAAGCCTGAAACCTTAGCCTACTAAACAAATCTCAACAAAATGTAGGCCTATCCTTTTATGAATTAATGAAAAAGTAGCCCCAGAAAAAAGAGCCCCCGAAAGTTGAAAAAGTAGCCCCCAAAAATTTCCCAAAAATTTGAAATGGAGCCTTCGAAATGAAAAACTTAATTTTTTGCCTGCGCCCCCCCTCTAGAATTGAGGTGTTGGAGTCCTGAGTTGAGTGTATATATAATATAGGCGTAGGGTCCACGGGTTTCAAGGGGCCATAAACCCCCAAAAGCTTGGGGGTTACGTTCTTCAGAGTTGGGGGGGGGGGGGGGGGAGAGATCAGATCGCAGCGCGTTGAGTGAATATATAATATAGGCGTGGGGTCCACGGGTTTCAACGGGCCATAAACCCCCGAAAGCTCGGGGGTTTTAGGCGTTTAATTAGGGTCAGATGAGCATATTTTTAATACTTTATTTGTGACACTTGCGGGTCACTAATTGGCGTGGGGTCAATACGTAGTGTTGCGTACCAACTACGCTGGCCTACGTTACTATATGCTGAGGGACGGAAAGGGGTACGCAAGATGAACGAAAACAATTCAACATGTTTAATTTTTTTTGCGTACTTTTGGCATAGAAACTTGACGCAGAAAGTGAGCCTTTTTACGAAACACTACGCTACATGCCTACGCAACAGTACGCTACCCTACGCCAGATCGACAAAGCAGTAAAAAGCTTTCCACACAGTAAGCAACCATAAGCAAACCTGTACGCCAGCCTACGCATAACCTATGCAGGGACTATTTTCCCATTAATACGCAGCCGAATTTCTGCGTAGTCTGTACGCCACACTACGGAACTCTACGCAGTTCCAGTGGCTTAAAGAATAACTACCGGTACAGTTGGATTGTTTTTTTTTATTTAATATAAGGCCAAATTAAAAAACAAACATGCTTATAGCGTCCTGTTTTTTCGAAAAAAGGGAAGGAGGAGGCCCTTTTTTTTTTTTTTTTTTCTTTCAAAATGGCCGCTCTGTTCATATTCCCTGACATTCGGGCTATTTTTCAAGATTGCGGCCGACAATTTTTGTTTTTCTTTTTTAAAATCAGAAATACATTTTAGCAGTGCTTTTCATGTTTTACTTTCAAAAAAAAAAAAAAAAATAGGAGGCGGCCCCCAAAAAGGAAGCGGGCGGGGACGCTAAACATGTATATTTTTTAATGGCCTGAATGGCAAATAAAGTTCTTGGTGGTTTTAATTTAGACAGTCTCTATCTATTTACACCCCCCGCCTGCCCCCCGCCCCCCTCTAGAATCCCGTGGATTTCCGCGGGTCCTGCTAGTTGTTCAGTATATACAATTAATGAACATGTATGTGAATCACATTTAAAGGGAAATCCAGCCTTAAGAGCAATTAACTCTAAAAGAGAGCAGTAAAATTGGAGGAGACTGCCACTGGAGAAAGTTTGAATGAAAATCAGTCACAAAATAAGAACGTTATTATTTTTTGGGAAATTGTAATCACTATATTGTACATGTATGTGTTTATGGGAATTTCAAACTGGCTGAATTGGTAACGCTACTGTGATGTAGTGATGGACAACTTTCACATTTGTTTTAACTTTTAACACACAAAATTATTAAAATGTTAATGCTTTTGAAAAATATGACTCAGGAGGTTCATTTCTTCTTAGAGGACCTATGATAATAAACTATCCATAAATATGTTTTGGATAGTGCTCCAAGGGAGAAGGCACTTAGGAGAAAACATAAATTACTAATATTTTCATACATGACAAACAGGAGATATGTCTGTGCCTACCTCCATGAAATGGCAAATTTGAGGTATGCATAGATTTAGTGATCTCATACATGTATGTCAAACAGTCATAACTTTCTTCTTTAGCGGTCCGATGTATCATGTTCTCAGACTTTCTGTTTCTCTTTTTTTTCCCGCTCTTTACACCATTGAACTTATTAAAAAGGTTGGATTGCCATGTAAGTTGACATACACTTAAATATGATAATGCTAGAATGTACATAAAATCTTCTCATCTTAATACCCCACTCCTTCTTTGTAGTACATTGTACGTATTTTAATGACGACTTTGTTTGCAGCAAAACCCTTTCATAAAATGCAAATATGTCATGTTATTGATTCAATTTATTCTAAATGCTTCACAAAACCTTCACAGATCTTAGATACTTGCTTAATTCACAAGGTTTTCTTAATCTTAATGGGAGTTTTATTATTGTTGTAAATACATTATGCTGTCTGAAACAGTTTAAATGATAAGTAGCAATAAATTAATTTCATACCATCACATTATTACACCCAATATAAAAAAGAATATACCGGTATATATATATATATATTACAAAATATACTCACAATAAGCTTTTACATTGTATCATCCACACAGCAAAGTTCCATTCAATTTCTGTTGCACTGTGAATTTATCTTCCTTTTCCCACACTGAATCCTAAGCTACAGACAATGCAGAATTGTGCTGCTTGTTCTCAGCCAACAAGAGACTTGAATAAAGAGCTGTCTACAAAATCTGTGGCATATAAAATCCTGGTAGGGGTCCTTTTTGTTGGTGGAGCCCAATCCCCAGCAAGCGGAGGGCGAGTCACTGCATACTCATGAGGGCAAGAGGGCATTCTGTGGGGGGTAAGCTGGGGGGCCTTGAATTTCCATTAGTTGCAAACAGGGAGGGGTCAAAGAGCAGCGTGGCTCAGGCTCTATGAAAGATTCAATCAATGTTTTCCCTTGATGGCGAAGCATTCATAAACATTTCTGAAAATGTGATGCATGTTGCGTGGGAAGGAAGCGTGAATATATTTCATTATTCCCTGCTGGTTTTTCAAGACTTAAAAAAGAGAAAACTGTGATCTATTCATCCCAGGAATCTGATGAAGTAAATGCATGAAGAGCATGTCTTTATCTACATGTATACATGCAGCTACATACAGTACATGTACATACTAAAAAGCTTTTTTTTCCTCCCCGATATTAGAATAAAACAAAGCAACATTAATTAAGAATTTAGAATGAAAATACTACAAGTTACATCAAAAGCACCATGATACATGTACTGTAGCATACATTTCTAAAATATAGAAAATGTACTTTCTCTAGATACATGTGTGTTTATCGATGAAAGAGAGATTGAACAAAGTATTGTTTTTAAATAACATAAGCAATGCATTTACAGAAAATTGAGCTTTTCAGAGTTATAAAGAACAAGTTTTTACTTTCATACATATACACTGCAAATGTACTATTATTTACTGCTTGTGCTTGATAGAGAGCAAATTTAATCCCCACCCCCCCCCAAAAAAAAAAAAAATCCACATCTTATAAACGTAACTATGTTATGCTACAAGTGCTAGTGCTACATGTACATACATGTAATGTATATTCATTGTACTCATACATGTACTTGTAAAAATGCTGCATATCCGTAACTAACTCTGTGACCAATCATCGGATCGGGGGCCGATCAGGTGAAATGGATAATAAATTCTGATCGCCGATCAACGAAAATGATTGGAAAATTTTAAATGCCAACATTTTTCCATTTTCGGCTACCAAATGCTAAAAAACATGCATAGCTGGGATTATTTTGTCATTTGTCTCCCCGATATTAAAATAAAACAAATCAACATTAATTAAGAATTTAGAATGAAAATACTACAAGTTACATCAAAAGCACCATGATACATGTACTGTAGCATACATTTCTAAAATATAGAAAATGTACTTTCTCTAGATACATGTGTGTTTATCAATGAAAGAGAGATTGAACAAAGTATTGTTTTTAAATAACATAAGCAATGCATTTACAGAAAATTGAGCTTTTCAGAGTTATAAAGAACAAGTTTTTACTTTCATACATATACACTGCAAATGTACTATTATTTACTGCTTGTGCTTGATAGAGAGAAAATTTAATCCCCACCCCCCCCCCCCCAAAAAAAAAATCCACATCTTATAAACGTAACTATGTTATGCTACAAGTGCTAGTGCTACATGTACATACATGTAATGTATATTCATTGTACTCATACATGTACCTGTAAATATGCTGCATATCCGTAACTAACTCTGTGACCAATCATCGGATCGGGGGCCGATCAGGTGAAATGGATAATAAATTCTGATCGCCGATCAACGAAAATGATTGGAAAATTTTAAATGCCAACATTTTTCCATTTTCGGCTACCAAATGCTAAAAAACATCCATAGCTGGGATTATTTTGTCATTTGGAGTTGTTGTAGACCATGTTTGTTGATATTTAGTGCCTTTTCATGACTTTGAAATTAATAATATTGATCTAAAAGAGGCAAAAGATGCGTGCCACAATCTTGGTCTTCTTGGATTATATTTTTTTTATCCATTGTCAATAAGATCCAAAATGGCGGCTTGCATGTTTTGCCTCTATTCTTAGACTAATATTATCAATTTCAAAGTCATGAAAAGGCACTTAATATCAACAAACATGGTCTACAACAACTCTAAATGTCAAAATAATCCCAGCTATGCATGTTTTTTTTAAAGCATTTGATAGCCTCAAGCTTGAAAATTTTCGGCATTAAAAAAAAGATAATTTTTGCCGATACCAATCAAATGTGCGAGGTTGTCGCTCTGATCTTCCGATCTGATCAAAGCCCCAACTGTTATCCGTAACGATAAAAGGTACATTGTACATGTATGTACCTTTAATGCACTGTATACACAAACAAATTAAACAATCAATCAAATTCAAACTTCAAAGCTTTTCAATTTCTTTCATTTTTGTTGATAAACAGCAAAATATGCAAGTTTTACATATGTATGTACATGTACACACTTCACTAATGTTATTGATGGTGATATACTGTACAAATAAAAGGTGAACAACAATTTCACAGATAGCCTGAAAGGGAAAACCAATCTTGATAGAGCTAGTAGGACTTCTCTAGAAGAAAGCAGAAAAGTCAGAGAAGCATGCTGCAATTGCAGGACAATCCAACCCATATAATAAGTTCATTTGAATTGAAAGCAGAAAAATAAGGGAAACAGAATGGCAAAGGATGGTAATAATTCGGACAAATAAGAAAGTTAACAATGTTTCGCATCACTACAGCTACATACTGTACATGTATGCGAAACTCAAATTGGTAATATGAATTTGAGTGATGTATAGTCTCCTGTTTGTTGTGTACAAAAATATCACTGGGGTAACTCCCAAGTGCCTTCACCCTTGAGGCAATACAATAGAGATTATATTATTAGAGGTCCTCTAAAAGAAAAGACTATCCCCGAGTCATACATCATTGGAAAATTGAAATTTTAGTCATTCTGTGAGTTGCAGCAAATGGGAAAGTTGTCTGTCATCGCATAGACATTATTGATTCAGCCAATATGAAGAACCAATGTATATATAGTGATTGGAAACCTCACCCCAAGAAAGTACTTTAGATATTCTGAAAGATCTTTTGTATTCTTGCCCATTAATTTTCTTGACAACGCAATGTACATGTACTTATATAATATTGGATGGCTTTGAGTGTGATACAAGTAAATATTGTCATAGCGAGAGCAATATCACACAAAAACAAAGCTACACAATATTATTATAATTATCTATATATATGAGGCTGACTAGCAAAATAACAAGATTTGATTTAACTCGGTCAATATGGCTTTGTTTTCATAATTTTGTGTGATATCGTTTATGTACATGTAGCGCGCGGAGCATGCATTATATGCAATACACGTAAAACAATGTGTGCTGCCAAGAGTTTGGTTGTAATAATTGTTCTCAAAAACCAAGGGGAAATCGTTTCATCCGTTTCCAGACCAACACAATCGCAATGAAATATTCAAGCTATACAATGTAGCAGCTCGGAAGGTGGACATTTTTTTGGAGAATAAGTAAAAGTACGACAGGAAAAATGATGTGATCTGATCATTTTACAGTTTACAGCAGGGAAACGTACGTACGCAGTAGTGGTCAAATCCATGCGATACGGCACAGAATAGGCCGTGCGCAAACACAATGGCGACGTACTGAAAATTCTCAGAACCACAAAACATGCAGTTTGAGGTTAATTCCCCTTTAATGAATTACAAAGCTCTTCTTAATTCCCCTTTAGGGCAGGTCCTAGCTATTTGCTTTGTGACGTACGGGACATTCAGAGACTTTAAACAAGAAATAACAATGGATGACATTATTTATATGGCTATCTTTTGGTATGAGTCTGTGGCTATTATGGCCTAGTTCATTTGTGGAAAGTTTTAGTTCTGACCAATTCATAAATTATTTTTTAATGTAATTAATGTGCTCCGTGACGTACGGGACCAGAGAATTTCTGACTTTTTCAAAAATAAGTTCATCCTAAAAGTTCTCTGAATTTATTAAGTTATGAGATTTATGGTAATGATATCTTAATTCATTATGGAATCAAGCATTAATCACAACTATTACCATATTTTTCTGACCTTTCGTTGTTATGTAATATACCAAAACATAAATGTGTGTATGTGACGTACGGGACATGTGACGTACGGGACAACTTTTCCCTATGGGAAAATGCATTGAAATGAAGAATTTTCCTCAAAATGTGTAAAATGTGAACAATTTTAACTTAAATCAGTGACAATTAGAGTGTTTTAGGACCCAATTAGATCCTCTGACCATCACTTAATATCCTCTGTGTTAATTTATGGGGTAAATCAATACAAATATTACTTTAACAAAGAAAACAAATTGAATTAATATATTCATACACACTATATTACCATTTTTATTCCATTTACCCATCTATCATGTGCAGTCATGCTTCTTTTCTCATTTCTTTTATCCATTCCATTCAACTGTGTTTGAAACTTGTGTTTGAAACACAGGGGCACACTCGACACATCATATTTTGTCGAAGAACATTTCTTATGCTCTAAGTGTTTGTGAACAAAGACACATTAAAAATATGAAGTCTTTTCTTCATAGCTTGTTTGAATTACTTGATAGTAATATCATAGAATTTTGAAGGAATTCAAAAATAATGCTGAACATATTGTCTTTTTTAAATCCTTTTATCACAGATTAGAACATGTATATGTTGCTGTCATATGTTCAAGAATTTTTATGTACATTAATGTAGCCTACATGTTTGTGAAAGATGGATACAAAAATATAAATCTTGAATGTATTTTGTATTGATTAAAGACATCTTATTAACACAACCAGATATAAGAAATTAAAACCCTAAAGGTTTGTGTGACCTTTTCCATAATTCAAAAGATTAAAGCAAAATCAACAAAAATGCATGGGTGTATAAGTGATAAAAATCTTAAGTGGGTGAGAGTGTGAAATACTCAAAAAGGCTATCCTTCCTTAAAAGTTATGATTTAGTTTTTAGGAGATCAAAATTCCCAAGCTGGCTCCATAACATGTACAGTGTATGCTGTAATCCTTTACCATCATATATGACAAATAAATAGACTATCAAACAAAACCTCACATGGAGAGCTTGATAGCATACATGTACATGTACATGTGCTAAGATTCTTACCTGCAGCATCTACGAGTTGTAAAAGCCAGCTTTTGGTGCATCTACTACCTTATAATTTCATTAGACTCATTCCAGGAACTAGTACACTATTATGATTTACATATTTAGCATCCTGCCAATGTTAGGGACATCAACTGGCAAAATACCAAAGTTGATAATACCAGGGGTCTGGCTTGAAGACTAATTACATCAAATTCAGTAAAAAGTTACAAACAAGTAAATTCCTAGGAGGGACCCAGTTGGAATGTTCATACATGTATATCCCTGTATACAACAAGTTTCCTATTCTCCTTTTGGTCATTTCCTTTTTCACATCTTGCATTGGCTTTATATGGGGTTGTCCCGTACGTCACACACTTGTCCCGTACGTCACATTTCTTAATTTGATTATGTAATCAACACAGAATTTTTGTAATTTTTGTTAAACCTATTTTTTGTTAGGTATTCATCTAAATTAGAACTTCCTAGAATATCTTTAAAAAAAAAAAATATTTTCATAATTAAAATTAAACAAATTATGATCAAATTGTGACGTACGGGACATCACACTTTGGAATCTACCTCATTTGCATAAATAATCAATTTTGAAAGTTTTTATATTTTTTTTCTATTTTCTAGCATGATGGTCTACAATTCCTGAGAAATTTAACTTTAAACAAATAATTCAAACATGATACAAAAATAGAAATGTAATGTCCCGTACGTCACGCTAATTAATAAAAATCGAAGTTCGTGACCTTGGCACTCTTCGTATTTTGATATTTTTTTTTTTTTTTTATCAGATTCATAAAATTCATAGTTTCAGCTTTAAAATGAGGTATAGTTTGTTAAATATATATAAAGATGAAATTTGACCCCCAGAGGGGACAATAGCTTGGACCTGCCCTTTAATGAATCAAAAAGCTTTTCCAACTATAGCTTGGTGCATGATACATGTACAAGTTTGCCTGGTACGTCACATCATCAGGAAAATGGCTGCGCCCATTTCATGATAAAAGGCATAACGTTACAAGAATATCTTCAAGTTCATTTATATATTTCTCTTGTTTATTTATGTAGGAATATTCTACATCAAGAGGCAGGAATAAATCTCATATTTCAGCACACCTACATTTATTCTTTAGTTTTCCAGTTTTGTGATTTGTGTCAAATTCAAATCTTAACTTAATGTAGGTGGATATGTTGCATGGCCTTTAGCAAATGTGAATAGAAATAGAATCACATTGTGGGAACTGTCCCTCTGATAGTAGGCTGATAGAGCATCAAAATAGTCTACCTCTTTAAATCTGCACTTCAAGACATGAGGTCATCATAAGAATAATCTAAATTCCAAATACAGGTATATTGGTCAATAGCACATCAACATTTTCTAGTATTTTATGTACCCCAAAACTAAGCTGACTCAGGTTAAAATCTTGGGCCTACTCTACATCAAGCTATGATGAGTCTCTTTCTAATGTGAAGATGAATAGTGATACTGAATGTTTAATGTACACTGATGATTTTACACACAAGTAATACATTTAAAAACTTGAGATCAAACATGAATTATCCATTTTGGTTAGCAGTAGTAATTCAAAAACTATATCAAGGTTAGTGTTGCAACATGAGTTAAACTTCAAGAGCCGAGTTAAACTTCAAGAGCCAAGTTTATTTCTCGACCTCCTGTTCCTCACTTATAAGATCATTTTTTATGAATGTTAATATTCATGTAATAATATTCTACGCGAACATGCACACATCATGTTCTTAGATTGAAAGCAC
Source organism: Strongylocentrotus droebachiensis (assembly GCA_035222895.1). Classification (NCBI taxonomy): domain Eukaryota; kingdom Metazoa; phylum Echinodermata; class Echinoidea; order Camarodonta; family Strongylocentrotidae; genus Strongylocentrotus; species Strongylocentrotus droebachiensis. The sequence goes on along the minus strand of JAVYIG010002844.1, from coordinate 157,228 downwards.
TATGGCAGTCCTACCTTTATAATAAAGTTGATTTGAAGGAATATATACAAATCAGAGAAACAAATTTGGGGAAAATCTGATATGTATTAAGGCTGTGCACAACAGTGTAATGAGGTACCCGAGTACACTCCCAGGCTTACAGGCGAATACTCGAGTATTCGGACGCCATGTTTTTTTTATAATTTTTTTGAATTTTTTTGAATTTTAAAGATTTTTTTTGAATTTTTAGATTTTTTTGACTTTTTTGACTTTTTTTTCTTTTTTGACTTTTTTTGCCACTACCATACCACTCGGCAGTTTCTCAGATCCCTCGCCCAAAACGCATGCAATTTTACTTTGAGTTGCAGTTGAAGGCGCCGATTTAATAAGAATAATAACAGTAAACAATGCTGTTTTAAAACCAAAGATGGCAGAATAATCCATTTTCCTCCAAGTCCAAACAGAAATCTGGACATTTGGTCCCAGTTTCTGAAAGGTGAGTTTGACAGTGCTTGAGTTGGGAAACATTTTTACCGACGGTACCATGCCAGCGGCTGCCGCTCTCCCTGGCACGGGTAAGCGTGGGCCTGGACATTTTTTTTTTTTTTTTTTTTTTTTTTTTGCGGCCGAATATTCGGGTACGAGAAATCGTACCCGAGTAGTTGTCAACCGTGCGGGTACTCGAGCATTCGACTACCCGTCGCAGCCTTAATATGTATAAGTATATAATATATAAGTTAAAATCAGTATAAGGGACTAAAAGTTGTAAGTGGGATAAGAGAAATTCAAATTGACAATTCGGCAACATCCCTGAGAATGGCTGAGATGTACAGGTATATTGTCAGTGATCTCTTGATTCTCTTCCATTATCTTATTTTTTATTTATTTCTTCTTCAAATTCAAATAATCAAATTTTAAAAAAAGTTGACTCTTCTTTTAGGAGAACAACTATCCAATTAAATTTTCACTAAATGACACTAATGTTTAATTATCATACTCTATAACTGAATTCTTTGTCTGAGTTTCTTCAAACTTTTAAAAACTGTTTTTCTGATTTTATTTTGAACTTGGATGTCAAAACCAACCTACTGATTGACTCTAACTGAAAATATGGCCTGATTTTGGATTAAAATCACAAGTGACCAAAACAAACATATTGTTGTTGATGGGGGTCAATTTGACCAATTTTTTTTTCTAGCATCAGGACAGGTTTTGACATAGAACAGGCTCATCACATTTTCTTTGGCTGATAAAAACAATTGGAAAAATTACACCTGGTCAAAAGTGAACATAATGGTTAGTTTGGGCCAAAGTGAGCCAAACGGCCAATAAGAAGGAAAAACTGTGCGCCATCTACACGTTCGTAATGGCGTTATCACAGTTTTTCCTTCATAATCATTTTGCCTTCGGCGTAGACTAGAAGGGATGAGATTGATTTAGATGACTCCGGCATGCAGCGAGAGTTTTAACACGGCTTGCAAGATTTTCAACATGGATGTCGATTTTGACCCATAATTTCCTTAAAAGGGACCATTAAACGGATTATTTCAATCAAGTTAGTAAGTGGAACCGATGTATTATAGCCTAGGCCTAATTTACATTTGGAAATTCTTGAGGTAAAATGACATTTTGGGGGATTTTGGGGGCAAAACGCTACGACCTGAAATGGCCGTGACGTTATCAAGGGAATGTGTATAGACGGTTTCCGTCTCTAAAGAGAGAGCCGGCCGACTCTACCCCAATAAGAGGCTAACGAACGAAAGAGACGGAAAATTCGGTCTAACTTTGTTGGGGATACGATGGTACATACGGTACGTCTCTACCCTTTCATCTACGACTCTGCCGACACTACGTTTGGCTTTACAGAATCCCTCTCCAGTCTTGGAGTTAGACTTAGAGGAGAGCGTCAACAATAATTTATATGTCAAACTCTTTAAAAAATTTGAATCTTTCTGTCTACTAGTAGTACTATTAAAGTGTAACATGGCTTGCCATTGGACTGTGGCGAGCGAGCGAGCGCTGCGCACTGGATTGATCAAGCGACCGTAGCATTTCGCCTTCTTCGCCTGCAATGAACGATCATGATTATCCCCCTCATGATCCGTGTACACATGCAACGGGAACTTGTCAGGAGTATGCACACACCGGTAGCGGGTACGATCTCCTGCACAAAATCAGATATATCACTCATATTACAGGCGAGTTGCATGCTTTTCTGTACATTTTCTCTCAATCCACATACACTCATAGCACCAAAAATAAGTTTTACTTACACAAAATGAGTAAATTCAGGCCCGCTATCCTTGATTAATAGCAAAATTATGCCCCGAAAATCAGTAAATTCAGTAGTTATACGAGCGGATGATGTCCTCCGGAATCACTCAGTCGCTGATTGGTCGTTGAAAAGTTCGCTGAGGTCAGACTGGGCCCGTGACCTATTTTCAAGTCAATATTGTTTAACAATAATTTTCAATATTTTTGTATCTATTTCATAAATCATAATTCACTCTAAACATTCAGCAACTTTAGTAGGATTCAAAATTTGTATAAGTCTATCATACAATCATTTTTTTTGTATTCCTGAAAATTGTATTAATATAAATTAGTGAACATTTAATTTGTGTAAAGCGTAAAAAATGGCTTTGCTAGCAATATGAGTTTTTTTATTTAAGTAGTATATTAATCCGGATATTAATTCTTCATGCATAAATTTGAAATACACAAGTCTGTAACATTTATACGATGAAGACATTTTTTAAAGAGCAATCTTATCCTTGTAATAAGTTTATTTGTATGAAAGCAGTAAAATAACAAAAACAGCCTGAATGGCAAAAGTTTTAAATGAATCGGACCAATTAGTAAGGAAGTTATGAATGTTTGAAATATGAGATCACTGCACTACATCACATTGACATTACTGCTTCAGCCAATTTGAAGTGCCCATATCCATATGGATAGTGATTAAAACTTTCAAAAATGCATACCGGTAACTTTCTTATATTTACCGTAAATAACGTTGTATAAACCGCCCTCGTGTATTAACCGCACCCCTCTTTTTCGCCCTTAAAAAAAAAAAAAAAAAAAAAAAAAAAATTTTTTTTTTTTTTTTTTTGCCGAGATTTTTTTTTTTTGTGTGTAAGATCATTACGGTACTGTAAATTAAAAAAAAGTAGGGACCTAGGATAGACCCTTGTGGTACACCATGTAATAGAAGAAAACTTGGAGGAATTATTATTATAAACTACATATTGAGATCTATCAGAAAGCCTACTTTCAAACCAAGATGACAGACAAATTTGAGTGTTGTTCTAGTTTCCGAGTGGTGAGTCAACACACCGATTACCGAGCTGGGAGACATTGCCAGGCATAGCGCCAGGTGGAGGGGCATAAATTGAAACTTTAAAAAAAAAAAAAAAAATTTTTTTTTTTTTTTTTTTTTGGTGTACCGTGTATAAACCGCACCCCCGACTTTGAAATTTTTTCGGCGGCAAAAAAGTGCGGTTTATACACCGTTATATACGGTAGTCAGATTTAATTAAAACTTTCATCAGTTTGCTTCTCAGATTTTTCTGCTTTTGTTTAGAGTAGCACACTTGAAATGTACACTTTCATTTCCAGTTATCCTTTAATTTTCTTTTTTTCTTTAACCCCCCCCCCTCAACTGCCAGTCTCTCCATGTTTACTGCACCCCCTACCAATATGTGCTCTACATTTTAATAATAATAATAATAATAGTGGCTATTTGTATAGCGCACAGGTCCACCTTTCGGTGCTCATGGCGCTTAGAGAAAAGGACATGTAACAGACATAAGACAGAAAAACAACTCTTATTTACTCTTATTTACTCTTACTCTTATTTTATTCATTATTTTAGGTTTATCCTTTTTTGTGAATCAGCATGCATTTTTAAAGCCCCACTGCATTACTTATAGCTACTTGTTCCTTCTATATAGCAAACAATGCCTAAGCGGTGACCATTGGTCCCCATGATCCCCTTTTTCTTATGTCAATTGAGAGCTGATTTGCAGTAACCATGCACAGGGAAGTCTAAACCCTCCTGGCCAAGCTAGTACAGAGGGGCTTTTAAGCATAATCTAAAAGTTTAGAACATCAAAATATACCAATTATATATCTAAATAGCTATTTATCACCACTGATCTGATATTGATGTTGTTTTGCATTACAGAAATTCATTTTGACTTATGAAAGAAACAATCAAACTTCATTTTAATTATAGGTTTTCGTATACAGGCCTAGTATAGACACATTTCTGATCAAATAAAATCTATTTGCATTGTCTGTCTTAAAAAACCTAAATAACTATTGAAGGCTTCCCACTATAAGGCCTAAAAGAAAAAGATGTTGTATTGCCCTTTAGGTGCCAAAACATGGGTCGGTCGGTCAGAATTTTTGTTTTGCTCCCTCTATGGGCTGATATTTTTCAGTTTTGAATGCTTTAAATACATTTTGTTCTAAAAGAACATTTAATTTTTTTTAAAGCTGATCATATATTTCAAGATTTTTTGGTCGGTCTCAAAGGGCAATACAACATCTCTTTTTTTAGGCCTATAAATATTGAATAAATGCAAAACTAACTGGCCGAATTGTTTATTTGGTCTATTAGGTGGTCTTGAGTTTTACACAAAACACAATTAATTAATTTAATTCACTGGCCTATAAATTGATGTAGACTCGAGACTATACACACATTTCTGATCAAATAAAATCTATTTGCATTGTCTGTCTTAAAAAACCTAAATAACTATTGAAGGCTTCCCACTATAACTAATAGATAAATTCAAAACCAACTGGCCGAATTGTTTATTTGGCCAGGGGGTCTTGAATTTTTCACAAACCACAATTAATTAATTTCATTCACTGGGGAAAACCCCGAAAAAGATTGTATCAAGACTATACCATATCCTCGGCAATATGCATTTGCATTGCAGTATACTAGTGTGCGTGTATTGGGTATGCGCCTATATAGCAAGGAAGGAATTAACCGTAAATCAGTCAGTGGTCGTAGAGAAAAGGTCAACTGCTAAGCACAAAATTGTCTGCAGTTTACACCAGAAATGGCGGGTAAAACCGCCCCAGGTTCATCCCTTCGACTAGAATGGGTGTATGGATATAGAGGACATCAATGTCGAAATAATCTTTTCTACACCGCTTCTAAAGACGTGGTATATTTTGTGGCGGGAGTGGGAGTGGTTTACAATTCGAGGGAACACACTCAGAAATTCTTCTTGGCACACGATGATGACATTGTCAGGTAAGCCATTCGAATTCAAGTTCAAAATCAGGTTCTCAGTTACAGTCTATTCAGTTTAACGGCATTGTCACAAACCTTTTTATTTTGATTATTTAAACAGGAAATGTTAAACTGTTATTATTAGCACATAATTGATCATAGTCCAGTTAAAATATCTTCTTGGATGATGCTGGATGTGAAATGGGGGAAGGGGGAGGGGGGGGGGGGGTGGTTCATGCAAAATGATGTAGTTGTCATTTGGGGTTGTGTATGAAGTCAGGGCTGTCAACCCTCCTGCAATTGGAGGGAGTCTCCCGCCGTCCCACCAGCTCGTAGTGGGAGACTCCCGCAATCTCCCGGTTTATGAAAAAACCTCCCGCCAAACGTGTAAAATGAACCAGCATACTCGTATCATTTGGATTTTTTTAGGTATCTAGTGAGCACTTGGATTTTTTTTCTTTCTCACTCAACACCCCTTGCATACGATCTCCCTCGAAGCAGTTCCCCAAAGTTGATAGCCCTGATGAAGTTGGTCTGCTATCTCAACTTAAAATGTATAGAAATCTTGCAGAATAGGGGAATAAAATATCTTGCAATGCACTCATACTAGAGTCATAGGACTTTAGGAGGATTATACATTGTAGTTTGTACATGCTATCGCTAGCTGTGACTATCGCTGTGACTCAATTTTGTGTTTATAGTTCCTAATGCCCTCTTACTTAAATCAGGGCTTAAATTAATCCAAGGCCACCAAGGCCATGGCCGTGGATGCCCTTTTGATTGGCCTCGATGCCCCTCTCATTGGCCTTGGAGATTTTTTGTGCCCTTTCCAATTCTTCCTATTTAGAAAAGTGGCCTTGCCCTGAAAATATTGAAATTTAAGGCCTGTTAAATATTACATTTATATTATATTGACTGGGCTTGAGGGGTACATCAGAAATATTGACTACTGTAAGCTAAGATCATATTGCCCTGAGTCGAAGACGAGGGCAATAGGGTCTTAGCGCCTTCAATTTGTCTGATGTACCCCAAAAGAAGCCCTGTCAATACAATTATTGTTACCTATCAGGGAATAATTTTCCTCAAATTTTTTGATTAGCAATTTCAGCCGATGGATAAATATTTCAAATAAAATTCTGTACATTTCTATGGAAGAAAACTGCTACACAAAAGATATTTTGTATAGCAGTCATGCAAAAATGCATAGCAAATTGCGATGCGATACCAGGAAAATTATTCCCTGCCTATACAAGGCATTTTTTTACAAATGATATACAACTTTGGTATCAAGCATGATTTTTACTCGCCATGTATGCATGTATTTCCTTTACTCTTGTCCAGAGATGAAAATGTATGAAAATGTAATTGTGATGTAAATTGTTACCGCGCGTAAACTATTTAAGCCTTGATTTAAGTAAGAGGGCATTAGGAACTATAAACACAAACCAGGGAATAATTTGCCACAATTCTTTTGATTAGCAATTTCAGCTGATGGATAAATATTTCAAATGAAATTCTGTACATTTTTATGGAAGAAAACTGCTACACAAAAGATATTTTGTATAGCAGTCATGCAAAAATGCATAGCAAATTGCGATGCGATACCAGGAAAATTATTCCCTGCAAACTTTAACACTTTTACGCTTATGCACATAAAAAGCGCACTGACAAGAAAGAGTGGAATATGGCAGAATGTTGCCCTCTGATTTAGTACAGTAGTCTACCAGGAAAACCTGGAAGAGGGCAATATATGGCAAATGTTGCCCGCTCTGGTTTCGTATTCGGAGTAGCGTGCAAAATACGACTTTACATTTTACAGCAAAAATGCCTTGTATGGGTAACTAACAATATACAGTACTATATTGCATACCATGCTTTTTTACTTCATTATGGGTCATTCCATCGGGTTGGGTCTTTTCAGCATTTTCACGTGTTTGAATGTTTAGAAGCTATTTACTCAAATTTAAATGTATTTTTAGAAAAATAAAAGTATGTTATATTGAAGAGTAATGTAGTACAGAATAAATAAACATGAAAACAGAAACTTCTTCATCATATTTTTTTTTTGGTGAGAGTTTTACTACCGATGTCTCAGCGATTTTGAGGGTGAAAGTTGTGACATGAAAACATGTCATTTTCATGAACTTATTTCTGGAAAAAAATTCATCATAATGCAATGTTTCCTACTTAAAACATGTCACCTTTAATACCCCTACTATGTGTGAGAAGCTCAAGTGAAATGTGCAAAAAATCGGCAAGTTATTCCATATTGAAAAAACACAATACCTACGTTACCAACAATGTCCTAGGCACTTTTTTCGTAACGGCGGTAATTCTAGCATTTTACACAAATTTAGCAGGATATTTTCTCAGAAAGTTTCATCTTATTAGGAAGGTACAACCCCTCATGAACATATGTAAAAAGAATGATGATTAAATCGGTCGGTAAATATAAGAAAACAATTAATTTACCGCGAAAATCGGGCGCGATGTCCTTCGTAATTTGGTAACGTAGGTGTGAAATTACGGTGTTTGAGATATAAACCAGCCCGCTAGCTTCAGTTTTCGGTGTTAAAATGACCTGCTAGCTATTCACGAATGCGCAGAACATGTTTTTTGCCGGACTGCGACGACCTACCCCTACAGTGCAACCACAAACGTGAAAATGTCCATGTAACGTGGGGCAGCCATTTTCGCCCGTCAGCGCCCAAATTGGTACGTAATATGTTTTTTAAGTTATTTTTATGGCCCGAATTATTATTATGGACAATGAAATTCCATGTTTTAAAAATGTAATTCTGTTTTAAATTGTGTTATTTTCAACTTAAACCGGTTTTCAAACCATCACATGTGAGTGAATATTTTAGTGTTGTCCCACATACTGATATATGTGTTATAAAAAAACATGCAAAATCAATGCCGGACTTTTACCGTTAAAAAGCTAGTTTCTTAAACAGAAATTGAATTTTGTTATAAGAATCCCGTAAATAATGATATTAATGATGTTCCTACACCTCAGAATTTTTCTGACAAGTGTTAAATTAATTAATATTATTTATATGACGCCATTAATTGTCATTGAACAATGATGGCTAAGCCTAAGGAAAAACACAAGTTATTGAACATTGTTTCCTTCAAGTTAGGAAGTTCAATCTGACACCCGAAATACCCAAATTTGGGGCAAAAAAGGGGGTTGGGGGTTAGGGTTGAGATAGAGGAGAATGGGCTTAAGGGGGAGGCCACCCCCCCCCCCCCAATTCAATTAAAATTGGATACATAATGTAATGAGCCTTTTTTTTTTTTTTTTTTTTTTTTTTTTTTTTTTTTAAATATAATAAATTAAATAATTATTGATCTGGCTCCCCCTTCCCCATCATCCAAAGGTTGAAGTGAGGGATAAGGGGCTTCAACACCTTCCCTCCCCTCCAAATAATGATAAATAACAAATATAATTTTTTAACAAAAATAATAATTTAGCACAAATATTTAAAGAAGAAGAAAAAATTCATCAAAATGAACAACCAATAATAATACCTACTTCTATTTGGGCATGCAACGAGCCAAAAGTAAGGAACCTCCCTATCCATCTTGCAATCCTCTGTCTAGTTGTTCCATCCTTAATTCTTACAATTTGATTTTACTACAGATCTAGATAGAAGTATTTATAATTAGCAAACGCAACACACGTTTGAAATGAAAAGTCACAGAAACAATTTACAGTTTTGTTTTATTTTTATCTCACTTAATATTCTTTACTCATTGGTTTTTATTTATTTCTTTTCATGCATATTTATTAGATTGCTGCATCCATTTCATTCATGGCTCCTCTACTTCCCTTGAGGATTCAGCTCTGGCAGAGAGAGATCAAGAGAGCAGGCAAAATGACCAGTCATCGAAACCTTCCTGGAAAACAAAGATCTTTCCAATCTAATCACTATTTTGAAGAAGATATAAAGTTGATCATTGATATCTATCAATATACCTCTTGTATGAATACTGTTTTTTTTTATTTACTGATCAATGGATTAAATATATTTCAGATGACATTTAATGTAGTCTGTCATTTTTCAATGAGTATAAGAGGATAGTTACTCTAATATCATACGGATGTTACTCGGACATGATGTCCATGTAACATAGGTAACTGGAGGTGTTGAGGTGAATATAGACCATAAATCTTGCAGGTTTCCTTTCAATTGTGTTATCATCTCATTAAATATGTTTCATGCATCAATTAATTGGCACATTTCTTGGAATGTAGCCAAGATTTTCTATGCAAGAGAAAAGATTACCCTTTAGAACAAAATCATGATCTGAAAATTGCTAGTTCCTCATTTGTTTCATGTTTAAAAACTGATATAATGTTGCTGTGTTCAAGTTTTAAGTATTCTAAACTATTGCTCCCATCATCTAAATGTTTTCCACACACAACAAATGTGGAGTTCAGACTGTGACAAAGTTTCAGATCAGAAAATAAATGAGCAAGTAAAAAAAGATGTCCTTGTAACGTTGGTTTTTTGTTGTGTCTGTTTTTTCATTTTAGATGAAAGTGTGTGAAGGAATACATACAATTGCAATGGAATCTATTGTAGGATTGGTGTAAGAAACAGGATATAACAATAAACAAATTATTCACCAACTCTGAATTTTGAACCTTCATGTCACAATTTATGACCCAACCCGATGGAATGACCCTTATGTCATTTATAAATTAAGAAAAAGAAATGTTTTGATAAATTCTGTAATTATTTGACAAGCTTATTTGAGAGAATTTTGAAGATAACAGACTTGAAATGAACTGCATGCTAGAATTCTATAGGTAAATAATTAAACTGTCATTCTACATGCATGTACTCTATTCTTTGTCAATAATGAAGAAGAAAAAAGTTATGATAAAGATTGGGACTATTTAACTTATTCCCTTAAGCTCCCGCTCAATTTTGTTCTCTCCCATTTATCTCATCCTATCGCTATTTTAAATCTTTATTTTGAAATTTAATTTAATTAAACTATTATGCTCCTTGACAGCTTGAAAATATTTTTCTAAATACTGTCATATATTTTTAAATGGCTAGTATAATGCATGTTGGTATTTATTTCCCTCTTTTTTCGTACAAAAAACACTGTCGGCTGATTTTCCATTCTTAGGTAGCTTCTCTCCATCTCTGTCTCTATCTCTTATTTTTTCTGGGGGGGGGGGGAGGGGGAGATGTCTTCAAAACACTTGTCCCATGTTTTTGCTATGCTCAATGGCATGGCTCCACAATTAGTTTTTTTTGTTGTAAGAAGGTCCTTATTCATTATTGTAAAGTAAATAGTCTGTACATGTATGTATATACCCTATGTAAAAATCTTGAAAGTTTACCCAGACTTTGGGTACCAATGTGTTAGTGTCGATCCTGCCATGGTTATTGATGCTTACTTTCTTATCACCTCTTTTTTATTAAACATTTCTTTTTCATAATATACCAATGTTGTCCCTTTATTGCTTTTCTTATATTAAAAAATCATTCTTTAATAATCAAGTACTCTGTTGTTGTTGTTGTTTGGTATTATCGGCGTTTCATTGTTTTTTCAAAGTTGTAGCTTTTATACTAATTACATTAATGTTTTTTTCTCTTCAATTTAATATAAATTATATGTATGTTTCTAAACTCCTTGTCCACTGACTTGTAAAATGAAGAGAATTTCAACAGAAACTAATTATTTCTGGTTATCTTCAGGCATCATTTGGTGGTATTTCTTATTTTTCTTTGTTCATTTATGGACTATACGTTTGCCTCTACCTGGAAATTAAACTAGAAATAAATTTTAGAAAAGTCTTATTGAACGGTTGGTCTGAAAGGTTGGTCTGAAAGGTTATGGGAAGCGAAAGCATATGGATGCTGTCTGTCTCATGGAATTCTAATTTCCTTTAATTGATTCTACAGTCATGGTATCAACGATTTTTAGAGAAATTCCTACTTGGAATAGAATTCTTATTCTCTAATTTAAAAATAAACATAAATTTCAATTATTACTGTAAGCTAAATTTTTTCTTCATAATTTAGGGGTGGGTTTTCTTTATATTGTTATAAGAAAAAGATAAAGAATCCAATATCTTTCACATCTGGAGAAATATTAATACCTTTAAATTTATTAAATCTATCCTGGTTTATTCCCAATCGAAGTTGTCCTACATATATACTATCAACTATCAAGTTACATGTACATGTACATGAATGTACATGTATGGAAGTAGCACATTAAGGTTTGATCTTAATTTAGCGTGATTGAGCGCGGTGAGAATAGAGTGCTATGGTACAATAGCCAAGCCAATGCCCCCAGGTGAGTCAGGTCTTTACGTCAAATATTCAGTAGAGAATTGTCCAATTTGACGAGTCACATGAATCATGGGATAGAATAAAAGCACAAAGGTTATTATGTTTAACCCATAAAGATTAAATCTGAGAAGGTAATGGACACTGAACCGATCGATGTACATGTAAAAAGAGGTTCTTCTGTCGGTGGGAAACTTAATCTTGTTATGGCACTGGACTATAAAATATTTAAACATACTGTAAACCATTAACCATGATAAAATTTTCAAAAACGTCATGGGGGGCAGAAAAGGAAACTCTTTCAATGTATTAGAAATGGGGTTCAACTGTATGGTCATGTTTATTTTAACATTTGAGGAGTCTAGAATGGTAAATTTGTTCCTCAGTTTTTGGCCTTTTTTTCAATGATGGTATTTTCTGTTGTTGATAAATCCTGCAGAATCCTAAGTCCTAACCCACTGCAATACTGCCATGAATAAAGCCAAAATCAGTGAGTATATTTTTATACTGAAGTACAAATGTAAATACGTTCTTATTTTCCTTTGATAGGATATTGTTAATGATATACATGTAAATGGATTATTTTCTGCTATTTCTTTACCAGCTTGGCCATCCATCCTGAGCGGTCACTCATTGCTACTGGTCAGTTTGGAAAGGATCCTTACATCTGTGTATGGGACTCTAACAGTGTCCAGACAGTGTCTATTCTCAAGGATGGCCACACTCATGGCGTTGGCTCTCTTGCATTCAGTCCTGACGGCTCTGTAAGTATCACCAAATGTTCATCTTTTTTATAATTTAAATGCATTGATTCATATGATTAATAGTATGGACATTCCAACATGTACAGTATCGTTCAGCTCTTGTACTAAACGTTACACCATATCTTTTTATTAAACAGATAAAAATAGATTTCTGTTACTGCAATTTCATGTATCACCCACCCTCAAAATAATGTTTTTTTACCCTCTGTAGGGGATCTTTGAAATTTGCAACATCAACAAAAGCAACAATAACAACAAAAAAGTGTCCAAAGAAGAAGAAAAAAAAAAAAAAAAAAAATCAGATTTTTGAAGGAGGAGAATACATGGGATTCTTGGAATGCTAATTGGCAAAAATGAGAACTTGTCATTATGACTCATGAAAGTTATTTTTTTAGGCCTGTCAATTGCAAAAATTTATATGTGTTTTTAATGCTAATAATTAGATCACCGATGTAAAGTTGCAACTAATGTGTAAAAAGAAGACTTAAAATCATAGAAATCAATTCCGAGAACTTGGAATTGGTGTTTACAAGTGTCTGTGTCAGGACGATAGATAGCTAAAAAGAATACCTGATAATGATCTTGTTTGGTGAAAATCTATTTCTCATTCAAATTGTCTATTTTGACATTTATTCCTAAATGTAGATGGTAGAGCTATTCTCACAGCCCTTGACCCGCTTGTATTTATAACGTCATTGGCTTTATTCATCTGCAGTTTAATATTTGTGGCCATATTTACTCTGCATTTGCCTCTAGAGGAAAGACATTTTTTCCTCCAGCTGTAGACCTGTGTGAATGCATCTAGCTTGCACTTGCAGAGAAAGACACTTTGCTTTTTTTCTGAAATCTGGATTATCGTCAATTGCCCCCCCCCCCCCTAGCTAAATAATGAGCACATCTTACAATATACTCATACATGTATTACCCACTTGTAGTGAATAGAATAACTGAAAAAGTAATCTTAGATCTTGTAGATTGTTTGGAGTTGCTCCTGGACTTCAACATCTTGAGGAGACTCCTTGATATCGCAATGTCAATGCTACAGTGTAGACTTATTCAGAATCCAGATGAAGGCATTTTTATTTGCATACCCTGGTATTGCATTCTTCAAATTTACCCTTCACAACTTTAGTGCTCAAAGTAGATTGAGGCTATGAGTTATTACGTGTAACTCACAAAATTCTATGTAAAAGATAATCTATGTTAATGTGTTCTGATTTGAAGAAAAAGCTGAATATGATAAAAGTAGCCCCTAGATATATGAAAGTCATTATTCTTCAAAAGAAAAGAAAACAACTGATTTTACAAACTAAACAAAAATTTAGCTTAAATGGTTTACGGACTATCTGTAAATGTTTGAATGAATTCAACAAATATTTTCTAGATGAATCCATTGTTACTGTAATATTTTACTTTGTTTTCATTTTTTATTCATTATGATAAGAGTTAACTTGAAAATTCACTTTGGAACTGTACAAAATGTATGTACATGTATGCATGTAGGTTTGCAGAGATCTACAAAACACACACACACACAAAAAATTGCTTATAAATATCTTTCACAATAGGCAATGCAATCTGAATCCAATTAAAGTGTGTTGGTGTGGTGATTGAGTATAATTTCAAAGTGTGAGGTCCTTGGGTTAACGTCTTATTAAAGCTAAGAGTGGTGGTGTGTCAAGAGGGAAAGGAGTTGTACTTGTGATGGAAATGGATGTGGCAGGACCTGAAGAGTTTGGAGGGAGGCCCTCATGGAGGAACCTGTGCTAGACAATAAACAGGAAACAGGATAACTACCCATACTTTGCATAGTCATTGGATCAGCCTTTTCCCTTCTTCCTTAAATAGGTTAAATACAGTAATTTGAAATGTCACAAATTCAAGATGTCAAATTCATTTGAAGTTGCTTTTACTTGTATTTTGATTTTGTAAAGGTTTATATCTTTAAGATTACAATTTAAGAAATAAGTATTGCTCCATTTTAACTTTCTAAGACCCCGTTTACAGTGGGCAAAAGGGCAAGGGCCGGGCTGTGGCCGAGCCAGGCCTACTCGGCCCCGCAATTTTGTGCGTTTACATTCCAGTGGCAGGCTCGGCCGTGGCCTAAAATGTAACCTTTCAATATTTTGTCAGAGTGGCGCTCTGCATGTAAACAAACGATTATTTGGGGTGCGCGCCGGGGGTCACAGTGCAGATCCGGTCGCGCGATATTTGCAGTGAATCTTTTCCCCAATTTCCTATACACGGCGAACTTTCACTTCCGGGGTAACAGTTGGCCGCGCATTTGGCCCTCCGTGCGTTTACAGTGAGAAAAGGCCTGGCCGCGGCCGAGACTACCTTTTTGGCCTTTTGGCCTTTTGCGCTAGGCCGGGCCGGCCTTTTGCTCACTGTAAACGGGGTCTACCTAAATTTCTGGGTGTTCACAAAACCACTGTTTCCATTTTTTATATTAAGGGAGGGGGGGGGGGGGGTAATATGTACATGTATGCACTTAACTCCTTCTATTGCCAAACCATGAAGTACAAAAATATTTGTTTCAAATTAAAGTGAGTATCGTAGTAAGTGTTGATACATGTATGGATGAAGATGTCTTCATAATTGTTTCACGCTCATTTTTAGACTTGTTTTTAAGAACCAACTGCCTCAGAAAACTTATTTTAATACCAGGTGTCTGCCAATCATTAGTAAATAATGTAAGGAGGACATTACTTTGGGAAATCCAAAATTGACTTTGAAAATTCTGTTTGCCTGTTATTCATTTGCAGAGAATCGTATCAGTCGGTCTGGACCCTAACAACATCATGAATGTGTGGGACTGGAAGAAAGGCAAGATCTTATCTACTGTGAAAGGTCATTCAGCTAGGGTAAGGAGACATTTTAAAGTTAAATTGTGACTATACAGTGGTAAGTGGGAAGTTAAATAGAATTGATTGAATCGCTTTTATTTTATTTAAATTTAATCACATTAGTGAAGAAGCTACTATGAAAAACTGCTTTTCAGCAAGGCTATGAAATACATTTTTGAAATAACATTATCGGGTAAGACTTTTAAACAAAAAACAATGACATATCAAGAACAAGTTTAGAAATTAACATTTTCAAAGGAAAATTACATTAAAAAAGTAAATGAATAGAAATTTTGAACAATGATAGTGGTGAAGTGGATGTGAGATTTCACCCTTCATAATCTCAAATTATCTGATTGTTCACTAGATATTTGATTGCCAGTTCAACCCACACAAAGAAGGTACGTTGGTAAGCTGTGGCATGAAGCACATCAAGTTCTGGACCCTGTGTGGGAATGCTCTGACGGCTAAGAAAGGTGTCTTTGGCAAGGTGGGAGACATCCAGACCATGCTGTGTCTAGGCTTTGCACCCAACGATGACATCACCTATGCAGGCACACTGAGTGGGGATATCTATGTATGGAATGGGACCAACCTACAGAGAGTTATACAGGATGCTCACAGGGTAAGGCTCGCTTCATTCAAATCCATAATTGTTTATTACTGTTTTTGCCAACCCATTGAGCACAATTTCATTTGATTATAAATGCATTTTCCTTCGGCCACAGTGTGAGTTTCACCCATGTTAAGTATGCAACGGATGAATAACTCCTGAAGATGATTTGAAAAAAGGATTCTACATGTTATTATTATTATTATTATTATTTATTCGTCATTTCAAAATACAAGAACAATACAGAGTAATATGCAAATTACAGCAATTACAGGAACATATACATGATAAAGAAAGGACCTGAATCAGAGATGATGGCTGCCTGGGTTTGGAAAAGGTTAACTAAATTACCATGACCCACAGGTCTTCCTTCCCACACCCCTTCAACTCCATCCAGGTCAGGATAAGAAAATCCAAAGAAAACATATTATATAAATTAACAGTGTATAACTGGAAACTGGCAGCACACTTGGTGCAATAAATGTAACATGAATGTCTCAAGCAATATAACATTCAAACTGATCATTTAAACATGTATAATAATTCAAATATATGATTGAATTATAAACAGATTGACAAAACTTACCAATAATTATTATCTAATTTGTCTGCCATCGACTGTACTTAGTAATTCAATTAATTCGTAAAAAGAGTCGGACTTCATTATTAATTAATTAAAAAACAACTATTAGACAATGATTCTTAAATAGTTGTGGAGACAAATACATAGTGAGACTATAATAATTGAGATCAAGAATATTCTTATATTTTTGTGGATAAGGCATTTCTTGACGCCTTTGTTTCAAAATCAGTCGTGTTGCCCTCCTCTGAACTCGTTCCAAGGCTTCCACATGTTTTCTTGTGTAAACATACCAGGATGGAACTCCATATTCCAAGATAGGCAACACGAGTGATTTGTACAAACATAACAATGCCTGCTGGGACACGCCCCTACCCAACCTAGAAATGAGACCAAGCATTCTGTTTGCCTTCTTAATTACATTATTAACTTGGTCATCCCATGTCAGGCTGGAATTGAGGGTAATTCCAAGGTACTTGATTGAATTCACTTGTTCAATTGTGTTATCATCAATGGTGTACTTTGTCTTTTCGACATTTCTCTTACGAGGGGCAATTCTGAGAACTTTGGTTTTCGTAGCATTAAGTTGCATTTTGTTAATGCTGCACCAGTTTATGACATGAGTAATGTCTGCTTGGAGCATTTGCATATCAGTCTCATTTCTAATTATGTAGTAAGACTTAACGTTACAAGTTCTTATCAAACTGTGTCCAGGCTACTCTGAGAAGGCGCTTAAGGATTCAAGGAATGTGTTGCTACCATGTACCCATTTAATTCACCCGGGTGGAAAGAGGCAAATGTAAAGTAATATCTTGCCAGAGGAAGTGAGTGCCATGACAGGGATATTAACCCCATTCCTGGTGATCTATAGTCTGGGGACATTTCCACTTTACCAGCAATACTGTCAACAAGATCGTTAAGATTGTTATATGATTAAACTTGACCAGTAATTGTTTCTAGACTTTTGCATGAGATGATCATTCTGTCTTCTTTGTCTTGATATCATCGTGCAGGGAAGCATATATACGATGAACGCAGCTGAAGGAGGGTATGTGACTGGAGGGAAGGATGGATGTCTGTGTCTATGGGATACAGACTTCAGACACATCACCAAGATAGACCTACACAAGACCAAGCAAGGATACCCAGGTAATCACTAGGGATTAGCGGATTGTATGCAAGAGAGAGAGAAGAGAAGAAAAAACCCACCACAAATCAGTGAATTACTTTTTTAAATAGTCCCTGACATCTTCTAAGCAGCCTTTTTCTTAGGACAATTTTGTTATTGAAAATTTGAAAAGAGCCCCCCCCCCCCCCCAGAGGAAAAGGCTGTTCTGAGCTTTGATGATTATGTAGGCAGATGGACACCATGAAAGGAAATAGACATATATCTGCTGCTAGGCTTTAATATTCACAAGAAGACATTTCTATATGCCAGGACCAGAAGAAAAAAAGAAGTTATAATGTAGGTGCTAATATGAGATAGAAAATCATCTTAAGTTTTTGAGGATTTGATTTTTTGTATAACTCTTGTTTTTTATGATATTGCATTGTACAGGTCTCTCGATCCGCAGTGTCCATTGGCTGGGTGAACACATCCTCGTGGGCACCCATGACAGTGAGATCCTGGAGGTCTTTGTACGAGAGAGAGATAAACCCAAGGTCCTGGTACAAGGTCATGCAGAGGGTGAGCTCTGGGCCCTCACAGCACATCCTAAGAAACCTATCTTTGCCACTGGTAGTGATGACCAGAGTGTAAGGTAGGTCTGTTAACTCATTGCCTATGGGCATTGAGTGGCTCATGTATTAAAGGAAATGGGGATGAGAGAATTCAGTAGTCAATGGTTTAAATACATCAATTCTCTTCAACTTTTTTAGTAGTTTTTACTATCCAATAGAGCATAATTCTGGTTTCTGTAGTTGAATTTGTCACAGAAACATAAATTATAGCTTAGTAGTGCACTGCTTATACTTATTCCTGTTAAGCACTGTGCAGGTGTATTTTTGAGCTACTTTCGTCAGCTCAATGTAACCGAGAATAAAAGAAGAGTTTCAGTAACACTAACCAAAGGTTTCACATGCATTGATCTGATGTATTTATAGAAATGATTAGCCAATTATTTAACTCTATTGAAGTCACGTTGTAGATCTATACACACATATACTATACATCGTATATATGTGACAAGGGGTCTTATTGAATTAGCTGCCTGTGTTCAAGGGCATTAGAGCTGTGTGCACCTGACAAGAGGCTCAATTGAATTTGATTGGTATAATTTTTGTAATATGCCTTTATCAGTGACGGTAAACACTGCTTTAGGAATCTTCTATATTGCATTTATTTATTCAGGCTTTTTGCTCATAGTTAATCAGAATTGCGAATGTGTTCCTGAAAATAATTGAAAAATAAATGCTTCCCTTTTTAGGAGCTAATTGCTATAGATGGTGCTTTAAAAAATCCTTATCAAGTAAAATAATTATTAGTTAATATGTTGAAACCGGTAAGTACAAAGAATACTGATAGTGAATGTACCATAATTTAACAGGATATGGCACAGTGAAGATAAGACGTTACTGGCAAAGACAGAGATGGAGCAAAATGTGCGGTCAGTGGCTTTCAACCATGATGGCAGTCATCTTGCAGTCGGCATGTCAGACGGATCCTTCACAGTACTAAAATCAAAGTGAGTGCTACAGATGCATTGATTCAGTATTTTTTAGTAGAAAAGAAAGTACATTGTGTAGAGAAAAGAAAGTAAATTGTGTAGAAAAACATGAGCCAAAAGAAGAAAGTAATTCTTAAAAATGAATTGTATCAAATGGTGCAACATATTCAAACTTGCGCAATATGATAAAAACTTTGAAGAAATATCAACCAACCAAGACTCATGTAGGTATACTTACACAGCAATACAGAATCAAGAGGTTAGAGATGTTTATACCAGATTTACCTTTAATACTGTTGTTATGAGTATTTTAGAGTCGCCAGTCTTCCAGATCTTTTTAGAAGGCATTGATACATGTATTTATTGATGAATTTTCTTGATTCAAGCCTGCCTTCCAAATGATAAATGGATATATACTTTATATTGTTTGTAACTGCACTGTACTAAATCAGTAATTACCAATGATCAAGTTACCCACAAAAATCAAAGTCCTAATGAATCATTGTACATCCTCCCTCCTCGGCACACAGAGATCTTTCAGAGATCATCCACATCAAGGATCGCAAGGAGGTCCTGCACGAGTTGAAGTATTCCCCAGAGGGTCACTACCTTGCTGTAGGCTCTAATGATAACTATGTAGATGTGTACGCTGTGGAGCAACACTACAAGAAGGTTGGGCAGTGCTCTGGTAGCAGTAGCTTCATCACTCACTTAGACTGGTCAAAGGATAGTCAGTACCTTCAGACCAACAGTGGCGCTGCAGAGAGACTCATCTATAAGATGCCTTGTGAGAATTTTCGTTATTGTTGACTTATTTGATTTTCAGGCATGGAAGGTAAAAAAATATCAGAATGATTAAGAGAGGAGATGATACTGACTAGAGTTGATCATTTGCAATGATATGTTTGTAAAAATGTTGATCTTTTGCCACAAGTTTTCATTACTTTCGAGCAATAGTTTTATCTAAAATGTATTAAATGTTACTGCCTCTAAGATTGCCAAAATACCCAGATATTTTTAGGGTTTGATATTGTTTACATACATATATCAGTGTACATACTGTAGATGCCAAGTTTACTATATCAAAATGTTGAATCTGAAAGGATGAAATTTTCAGAATTTCCTAAAAGGTATTGAAGACAGATTCATTACCAGTTAAAATATTACTTGTATAGAAATATCTATCTTTAAAGACCATATTTTTGTTAGGTTCTCTTGAGCAGTCTTTTTCATAGTTTTAAAGAAACTTGTACATAAAGATCACCTACTTACAAAGACCATTTTATAGTCTCTCTTGTCATTGTATTCATGTTTCACTGTATCAAACATAAAATATTCTTAGATTCTTTTTAATGTCAAAGACTACCTACAGTTATATGATTCTAACTTCTAACTTCATGCTATCTTTGACAGCTGGAAAGCATTTGACCAACCGAGATGAGATCAAACAGATTCACTGGTACTCCTGGACCACTGTACTTGGAGCTGAAGCTAATGGTATCTGGCCCAAGTACTCCGACACCAATGACGTCAATGCAATAGATGCAAACTTTGATGGAGAGGTGATGGTGACAGGGGATGACTTTGGCCTGGTCAAGCTCTTCAGATTTCCCTCATTGAAACGAGGTGAGTTTGGAATGCAGTACAGTACTTCTCAAGATGATGTCTATTATTATAGCCTTGGCCAAATCAGAGATGCTTTTCAAACTTTCAGATTGTGAATTATCTGTGTTGGAGTGTCCAAATAAAGCAGCAGTCTATCTGATATTAGAAATAGTGCTTCACTTGGCCATTTTAACCTATTGACTAATGATTCCCTACTTCCCATAGGCTTAATACAGGGACCGACCAGCTCTCATATAAAGTGCCACAAATGTACCTGGGCCTCCTGAAATGTTGGGAAGGCAGTAAGGCTCATTTGATTCCCAAAGAAAATGTACTTGATAAAATCATTGGTGTTGCTGTTATTGTTTTTTTGTTTTTTTTCTGATTATAATCTCATATTTTCTTTCCAGGTGCCAAGTTCAGAAAGTAATTTGGTCAGTCTGTCCATAATCCCAGCATAAATAATATAGTTGTTGCTGTTTTATTATTGTCTCATTCTTATTGTCATCATTCTTCTTTTTGCAGGTGCCAAGTTCAGGAAGTACGTTGGTCACTCTGCGCATGTGACCAATGTGAGGTTCACCCATGATAAGAGGTATGTGGTATCTGTAGGAGGTGGTGACCATGCAGTCTTTCTGTGGAGGTACAACCCAGAGGGTATTCAGAACGATGAAGACTCAGGCACAGGTCATGATACAGGTCAGTATAGGATGGTTTACATTCAAACATTATAGCCTGAATTATGGATTTCCTACTAAGGTACTATCCTGTGATATCTAACCAGATGAATATTTTGGTTACTCCAATCCTTACAAAAAAAATTAGACAGGAATGTTTACATAATGCTACGGTCACAAAGGTTCGTACGAACGATAATTTCGTACGAATCTCCCTGTTTTTCCATTGTCTTCCCAAATTTCCATTGTCTGAAAATTGTTCATACAACGTTCGTAGCAGTTCGTAATGACATTTGTGACCGAGGCTTAAGAAAAGAAAGACAATTTTCTGAATGTATTAGATCATATGTTGTGTAGCTAGGAAAACTGAATTCTTTCACACTTAAACACCATGAAGCCCTCTAATATTTTAAAATGATAGCCATTCTTTATCTTCTATTAAACTTGAAATATATGTTCTCTTTCTGAACAGG
Source organism: Strongylocentrotus droebachiensis (assembly GCA_035222895.1). NCBI lineage: Eukaryota > Metazoa > Echinodermata > Echinoidea > Camarodonta > Strongylocentrotidae > Strongylocentrotus > Strongylocentrotus droebachiensis. The sequence continues at coordinate 135,454 of JAVYIG010002844.1, read as the reverse complement.
ATACATGGATTCAAACAGTGAGGACAGTGACTCAGACATGTCAGATATGGGTGATCTGGACTCTGACATTGAGAAGGAGAAGGAGATCGACTATGAGAGGGCTGTTTACAAGGAGGACCTGGACCAGCTCAAGAGACAGAACAAGACCAATAACTCCACAGGAACAGGAGAGAAGAGAAGAGATGGTCCCAGCAAAGGAATTAAGCTAGACTTTGTGCATGGGTAAGTTACAATAGAATGTCTATTATTGAACCCCTTGTCGTGATGTTCGTGAAATGGAAAATGTTTCTATGGTGTTCATACTGATATGTAAATAGTAGTCAATTTTAGACAGTTTATGACAAATTCTCAAGCAATCAGATGGTGGGTTTTTTCTTTTCTTTTTCTATGTATAAAGGGCATTAATTCTTTGTAATGTGATATGATACCCTTCTAGCTCGAAACAGGTGAGGTACAAAAAAAGAACAAGAAAATGGATTAAGATGTTGCTATAAATGCCCAATAATCATGCTCTGTATCATAACATTGATGTTACCTGTCAGAAATAAGTGTTCGTTCACAAAGGTTTAAGATCTGATAATTTGATGGTCAAAGCATTGCTTTTATTGCAAATATTGGGATATGTTTAGCAAAGGTCATGCCAGTCCTCATCCCACTCCACCTTTCTATTCTTGGCAGCTATCGAGGGTACGACTGTCGTAACAACCTGTTCTACACCCAAGCAGGTGAGGTGGTATTTCACGTTGCAGCAGCTGGTATTGTCTACAATCGTGAGACGCACTCGCAACGCTTCTTCCTTGGTCACACTGATGACATTCTGTGCTTATGTATTCATCCACGCAAGGACTATGTCGCAACTGGACAGGTAAGAACGCTACACTTAAGCTGATTAGATCATTGGTTATTACGATATGATTAGGCAGATGAAATGTCTGTAACATGAGGATCAACTTTGGATTGAAAGTGTTCTGGGGCAAACTTGTGATATGGTTATAATCATCTTATTTCCAAATGATAGCTGGTTATTGATGTTAACCTAATAATTGTCGGTAAAATCACATTTGAATAGAAGCTGTAAGGCAGGAACATTATATAAGTAATAGATGAAATTAAAATTTGTTTGCCCTGAAACATACAGAGTGTGTATTATGAAATAGCCATTCCACTCTTTCATGGCATCTCACTAAGGAATTCATGCAGAGTTTTATAGCAGTTTTGTATGCTTTTTACCCTTCTTTGCTTGTATTCATCAGGTTGGCAGAGATCCATCTATCTACGTTTGGGAATGTGAAACTCTGAAACCACTCGCTCTCTTGAAGGGCCAACATAAGAGAGGAGTTTGTGCATTGGACTTTTCAGGTACTTCAAAACAGCTCTTCCATGATCTTTGAATTAAAATGTTAAATCTTGAAGTGAGAACTTTGATCTGGACGTCTGTTACCCGGTGTTAATTCTTAAAAGTTAGGCTTTAGGAAAGCAAAGTTGTAAGGAATGTGTTTAATAGGAGCTGCAATGCCTTATTATTAATGCTAAACTTCCATCATAGGATGATTTGGATGATGTTGGGTTTAAGGTTGGTATTATTATGCTGAGAATTTGATTTGGATGATATTCATGATGATAATGTAGCTAAATGTATATTCTTTTATGATGAGTCAACATGAATACCACTGAGTAACAATAGCTATCAATGACCATTCTGTTGAACTTTTAGCCATGATAATACATATCTTTGTTTCCTTTATTTCATCAGCTGATGGGAAGAAGCTAGCCAGCGTGGGTCTTGATGATAATCACTGCATCGTAGTGTGGGACTGGAAGAAAGGTGAAAAGCTAGCTACAACAAGAGGACATAAGGACAAGATCTTTGTCATCAAGTGGAATGCTCATGATAATGATAAACTGGTCACTGTTGGGATGAAACACATCAAATTCTGGACTCTAGCTGGTAAGGAAGATGCACAAGTTCAGCTTTTCTGTTTAGTATGAACACAGCCAAATGTCTTTATATTTAGGCCAAATAAAAAACAAACATGTTAAGCGTCCTGCCTTTTTGAAAAATAGGAAGGAGGAGGCCCTTTTTTTTTTTTTTCTTCAAAATGGCAGCTCGGTACATTTTCCCTGACAGTCGTGCTATTTTTCAAGATGGCCGTCAACATTTAAAAAAAAAAAAAAAAAAAATCAGAAACAGATCCATTTTAGCAGTGTTTTTCATGTTTCTTTTCTTTAAAAAAAAGAAAAAAGGAGGCGGACCCCCAAAAGGAAGCGGGCGGGGACGGTAAACATATATATTTGTTTTAATAGGCTTACAGAGTTTGTTTTTGTTTTTTTTCAAACAAAATTACTCCTTTTACCCTGTTAGGCAATTTTCCAAGATCCACAGATACATAACCTTTCATTCCCAGATCAGTTTTTTCCTTTTTCTCAGTGGTGACTAAGCGTTGCAGCTTCCTGAGTATGGAAAAAGTACATCACCTTCATTTCTAATATCATTAAATGTGACATCATAGCTCAATTTTCTTTCCACATAATATTAAATTGTGTATTGTACTTTATTTGATACATTGTTACCCTGTTGATGCTATGTTATGAAAAAACGAAAAGTACATTAGATAATCATTGTGGTCTACATTATTGTTTTAAGATATTATATTTAAAGCAAGTAAATTGAAAAAAACCTGCATTGGATGGAATTATTTTGTTCAGTTCTGCAAGTACTTTCAAATGCGATATTTATTAGTCTACCCCCCTCTGTCTCTCTCTCCCTCTCTTTCTCTCTTTCTCTCTTTCTCTCTCTCAGGTGGTGGCTTCACATCAAAACGTGGTACCTTCGGTAACATCGGCAAACCTGACACCATGATGTGTGTTTGCTATGGACGGTCACCAGAGATGACGTATTCTGGAGGTGCCAATGGTAACATCTACCACTGGCAGGGGACCACCTTACTGAGGACGGTCAAAGCACATGATGGTCCATGCTTTGCCATGCATTCCTTGGACAAGGTACCTTTATTCTACTACTACTGCAAGTTTTGTATGCTCAAAGTGTATTTATATGGATAGGCATGAACAACTTTGAAGTTGGCCACATTTGTTATAAAATATATCAAATTCATTTTAAGATATATGTGAAAATGATTACCACAAACTGTTTGTCATATTTAGTGCCATGGGCATGGTTAAACTATGAGCTGGATGTATATAATTCTATTTAAAAAAAAAAAAGTTTTCTACTTTAGCCAATTAAAAATCATTGTCTCTAAATATGCTGTGTAGCTGTTCTTCATATTTGCATAAAACTTTATGTTTTTCATGACTTATAGATTTTTTTTTTTAATTCCATCCTCATGTAAGAAAAATGAAAATATTGTCGGAAACTTATGGAAAATTGATTTTGTTTGCATAGTAGTGAAAAGGGAGAGTGCTGTAAGCTATCAAATGTTTTGCTCAAGCTCAATTGATAAAGTTGCTCAAGAGACAGAGGCAGGACATTTTTTCTCACTTACCAATGGTAACCATCACTTCAATCAATATCAAATGTAATCTCTTTCTGCTATTCCAGGGCTTTGTGACCGGTGGAAAGGACGGCATGATTGCTCTCTGGGATGAAGCCTTTGAACAGTGTCTGAAGACATACGCCGTCAAGAAGTCCAGTTTGTCCCACGACTCCCATGGTACTCTGACCAGTGACATGCCAGCCATACGGTCAGTGGTGCTTGGACATGGACACATTCTAGCAGGGACCAAGAACAGTGAGGTCCTACAGATTGAGAAGAGTGGACCTATCAAACTACTTGTTCAGGTATGCTATCAATGTCCATGTAGATGTTGGTAACAGGGAGTGTGAATATAGTTCTAAGATATTGAAAGGTTGGTGGTGAGATGGAGAGGATGTAAATATCAATTTAAGAAAATGAAATGTTAGTGGTAGGATGTAAGAAGATATTTTGCTCATTGTTCTTAGAGAAATTCTGGTGTTCTGCTCTTAGTAGAGGTTGCATCCTTAAAGTGAAACAAGTCAGAGACATAATTTTTTTTTTCTTAATAGTAGGATTGAAGCTTAGCTACTTGTCAACTGTTACCAAGATCTACAATCGATGAATTTCTTATAAAATATTGTGAAAAAAAGTCATTTTAGGGTCAGATGGAGTTTAGCTGCTAACCTATCTAAATACCTAGCAATAGTCAGTGATTGCCAGACATTAAGTCCCCGGGACATTTAAAACATTTAAATTGAATATCATTTTGTTCATTTCCTGGTAAACTCTAAACAATCGTCCTTTCAGGGTCACATGGAGAGTGAGGTATGGGGTTTAGCTGCTCACCCAACGAAGGACGTCATATCAACGGTCAGTGATGACCAAACATTACGTCTGTGGGACATTGGGGAAGCCAACAAGCTCCTGAATGTTAGGAAGCTGAAGACAGGTGCACGGTGTTGTGATTTCTCTCCTGACGGCAAGGGATTGGCTGTAGGATACAAAGATGGTGAGTCTTCAAGCTCCTCAGACTTTCTCAAAGTAGGCTATGTTAGAAGTATGAGCAGCACCAGGAATATTTTTCATCCATGATCATATATCATTCAGAGACGGATCAGTATTAAAGCTTAGAACACCTAGTGGAGCTCACCAGTCTGTTCAGGGCTCTGATTTCGGTCAAATACTTTGTAGTGTAATCTTGAAATCTTTATGTACATGCTCAGTAAATCTTGTCAAATTTAGGAGAAAAAAGCTTGATGCATTCTATGTGCAAAAATACTGAAGACCTCCATTACAGGAAGTAATCCAATTTGTACACTAAAGTATAGTGGACAGATATGTTTTCATACCATCCTGTCAAGGTAAGCACTCAACATTCTATTTTCATAAAACTAAAAGAAAAATATTATTATAAAGTTGATAATTATTCCAAATTTGCCTGAAGAAGTTATCATTTGTTTTCTTCCTACTTGGTATGTTACAGGCAGTTTTTCTGTGCTGGACAGTGAGACACTCAACGACATTGCAGGATTCCATCATAGAAAAGAAGAAATCTCCGACGTCAAATTCTCACCTAGTAAGTATTCAAAGACAAGATGATAGCAATATTTACATTTCTTTGCATTCCAGTTTCAGAAGTATTAATTTCTTTATTTATTTGTTTAATTACTAACCGATCACCATTGATTCAACGCATACATTCGTTGTGCATAACTTCTTCTTAGAACAGCAATGATAAATTGTAACTCACCCCAACATCATTTTGCCAAGGTCATATTCCTATTTAGCCAATTGACTACTGGATTATATGAGTTCCATATGCTTAATGCAGGTACCACCTGGTTCTTGGAGGCAATGGCTTAATTTAGCAAGTTTTGAAGTTGCAAATTTATATGCCCTCTCATTTGGGTGCTCGAGTAATCCATTCCCTGTTTAAAAATTTGGTGTTACCTTGTTCTAAGTCACATATTCATTTCATTGACCATACTATGTAAACTTTCTACAGATCCTGGAAAATACCTAGCTGTAGCATCTCATGACAACTATGTGGACATCTACAATGTAATGAACAGCAAGAGAGTTGGTACATGTAAAGGATCATCCAGTTATATCACACATACAGATTGGGATAGATCAGGTAGGTTTATCATCAGCTGTTGACAAAAAATGGTTGTAGAAAATTAGGCGAAAGACTTATGTAGATGAACAAAACCTTGTGACAAGAAATGCAGTATCCTGAATGCATTTAGATTGTTGAAAAGCATCATTTTATTGTGTAGAGACAGAGCCATGATATTAGGATCCAGAGCTAAAAAATACATGTACTACCTCATTTAGGCTAAATAATACCAAATCAGTTACGGTAGTCATAAAGTAGGAGTAAAACTTAAGGTGCAATGCAATGCCACCAGCTACAATGAACCATCATGCTTTCCATTTGTGGCTTTTCTTGAATAATTAATGATAGTCGACCCATATAAATCATCAAGCTTAGTAATGCTACAATAAAAAATGTCTACTATCAGCCACATTTGTGTTTAACATCTCAGCAGCTGCAGAAGAATCCTTGAGAAGCTCATTGATAGAAAGTGATTCTTCATTTCCTTTAAACTCTGTTCCACCTTTTATCCTTCAACAGGCAAACTCGTCATGTCCAATTCCGGTGCCAAGGAGCAGCTGTTCTTTGAAGCCCCAAGAGGCAGGAGGCATGCCATACGGAACATGGAGATAGAGCGTCTCAACTGGGCATCTTGGACCTGTGTCCTGGGACACACCTGTACAGGTATCTGGCCTGCGAAGAGTGATGTGACGGACGTGAACGCTGGCTGCTTGTCACATGACCGCGAAACTTTTGCAACGGGGGATGACTTTGGATTTGTCAAGCTGTTCCAGTGGCCTGTTGCGGTAGGTTTATGAGGCACTATGTAGAATTACAAATTGACTCAAAAAAAAATCTATATATACAAATAAATAAATACAAATATTTTAAGTGTTTGAATTATGCTTAAATCCAACTTAAAAGGCATTCAAAACTTACATCAAGTTTAACACGACATACATATTTTTCAAATGCACAAAGTAAATATTTGCTGTAATAATTTAGAATATATTTGCTTTCCTTGATTTTCATGCTATTTATTAGTCATTAGATGCAACTAATGTTCAAGTCCATCCCATTATTAAATGTTATCTGTAGAAGTAGCTTTGAATGGAGTTTGAATATTTCATATTTGGGCTTGTCATTACCTTTCCTCATGCTCACAATATCTTTTACATATGTTTTACTGACTCCATTGAACGAATCCAACTCCATTTTTCTATCATTTTCACCAGGGGAAGAATGCAAAGTTCAAGAAGTACGTCGGACACAGCGCCCATGTGACCAACGTGAGGTGGTCACATGATGATAGGAAGCTGATATCTGTAGGTGGCGCTGATACCTCCATCATGGTTTGGTCACGAGATGGCGCCGGTGAAAGCAATGCGTGTGGAGATAGCGATGATTCAGACACAGACTCGGAGGAAGAAGGTGAGTTTATAATATAGATGCTACTAGTGGCTTGATACAAAGTAATCTTCATTTTAAGTTCATGAATTTAAAAAATGCACAAGATGTTAAAAATGAGCTACATTATGAGTGCCATTATAATGTTAGTCCAATTTCTCTGCTAAAAATGACTTACACACTGTTATTCCTATTTGCCACTTACTATGTATGTCTTACGTTCTTAAAATGTTTCTAGTTTCAGAAAAGCAATTATTTCCTCTCTCTCTCTGAAGCAGAAAGAGGTATATATCATATATTGTGAAGTTTATTACATTTACCACGTAAGAAATTTCCAATTTATCAATGTAACAGGGAATTGAAATATACTTCACTCTCAATTTTTTTTTCTTGATAAGTTTTCATCAACTTAGTGGCATGGAAATGGGTAATAATTAAAATGATCTTCCCAATCTACAACCTTTCCCAATTACTTTTAATGGTAGAAACATAACTTTTAAGTTGTTTTCTCTCTATCTCTCCTAGGTTATGACAGTGATGTTCAGCGTGAGAAGGACATGGACTATTCAGCCAAGACATACTCGGGTCCAAAGAGAGAGATGGCTGGAGTGAAGCCTCATCTACGGGATGTAGAGGGTGATGATACGTAAGTACAGCTTACAAGAGAAGATGACTATGGTACAGCTCACTGCCCATCTCTTTGTCAGTACAGGAGTGTGCTATATTAAGAATGACATTACAATCTAATCCTTGATCCAAAATAAATGCTTTGTCTAACATAGAAAGGAAATCATGACCATAATGGAAGTCAAACATTGAGGGAATTTTTATCATCACAATTCAGTTCCATATGAATCTCATTTAATATCAAGTCAACAGGCTACACATATCACTTTATTTTGTCGAGGTTGTTAAGAGATTACAGTCCATGTATTTCCCTTCTCCATAAACAGTGTTTAATATAGGTCATGCCTTTTTCTTTTGTTACAGGCCTAGTTGCAGCAGGGCTGCAGCCAGGCCCACTAAAGTTAAGAAGAGTGATGTAGATACAGGCAAGAGGAAAAGGCCTGGCCAAGTAGAGGTAAGTCTGATTTTAAAGTATTTCAAGATTTATAAATTAACATCTGCAAAGCGTGGCAGTAGGCATTTTTATGCCTCCGTTACGAAGTAGCCGGAGGCATTATGTTTTCGGGTTGTCCGTCCGTCCGTACGTACGTCTGTACGTCTGTACGTACGTCTGTACGTACGTACGTCCCGTTCTTGTGATCGCGTTATCTGAAGAACCGATTGATCGATTCCTGCCAAACTTTGGTCATGTATGTATCTTGCAGAGCCGATGAACTGATTAGATTTTGGGGTCACGAGGTTAAAGGTCAAAGGTCACAGGGCTCATTAGGTATGCCAAAACAGTTCGTGATCGCGTTATCTGAAGAACTAATTGATGGATTCCTGCCAAACTTTGGTCATGATGTATCTTGCAGAGCCAATGAACTGATTAGATTTTGGGGTCACGAGGTTAAAGGTCAAAGGTCACAGGGCTCATTATGTATGCAAAAACAGCTCGTGATCGCGTTATTTCAAGAACCGATTGATGGATTGCTGCCAAACTTACGTCATGTATGTTACTTGCAGAGCCAATGAACTGATTAGATTTTGGGGTCACGAGGTCAAAGGTCAAAGGCCACAGCGCACATTATGTATGCAAAAACAGCTTGTGATCGCGTTATCTCAAGAACCGATTGATGGATTTCCGCCAAACTTAGGTCATGTATGTTACTTGCAGAGCCGATGAACTGATTAGATTTAGAGGTCATGAGGTCAAAGGTCAAAGGCCACAGCGCAAATTATGTATGCAAAAACAGCTCGTGATCGCGTTATCTCAAGAACGATTGATGGATTCCTGCCAAAATTAGGTCATGTATGTTACTTGCAGAGCCAATGAACTGAGTAGATTCTTGGTTCATAAGGTTCAAGGTCATGGGCTCATTATGTATGCAAAAATAGCTTGTGAACGCATTCTCATTAGAACTGACAGATGGATTACTATTTAACTCAGGACATCTTGCAGAGCCAATGAACTGAGTAGATTTTAGGGTCATGAGGTCAAAGATCAAAGGGTCATATATGTATATGAGAAATTGCTTGTAATCACGATATTCTGAAAACCTGTCAATGGATTACAATTGAACTTGAATTCGAAAAATTTCTTCTGTTTTGGTTTTTAAAATTGCTCTATGACGGAGGCATCATTTTCGACTGCGCGCAGTCGAATTCCATCTAGTTGTTGATGGCTTTTAACTTACAAGAGATTTGCGTTACTCTTGAACACTGTGTTTACCAAAATCAAATTGTATCCAACAGGCAAAAATTTGTGCATGTCTGTCATATCAGAATTGATAAGTGAATAAAGTTGCATTGTAAAAAATCGTTCATGGTTTTTAGAATCAAGAAGTATTGAAGTTATTTATAATTTAAATGTAAAATAATAATAATAATGATAATACTGGATATTTATATAGTGCACATATCCACTCTGCAAGATGCTCAAAGCTCTCCAATATAACCCCGCTCTGCTAGGCTACCGATTTCGGTGCTCACAGCATTCAAGGAATTCCTTCCTACAGGTACCCATTTACTTCACCCGGGTGGAGTGTGGCAAATTTAGATCAATGTCTTGCCAAAGGATGTTAGTGCCGCTGCGGGATGATTATGTATATTGTGACATTTGTACTGTTTACTTGACTAAGCTTTAAAGCTGAAAACTCATAGTTATATTTCTCTTTAGTTGATTTATTTAATTTTTACTTTCTAACTTTTGTATGTTTTGCAGGAGTTAGTACTGCAACACATCCATGGCTATCGAGGCTATGACTGTAGAAACAACCTCCATTACCTCAATGACGGTGCTGATATCGTCTATCATGCCGCTGGAGCTGGCATCGTCCAAAACCTTGAAAAAGGTAAGCCATCCTAGGTCATCCTAGCATTGTTGTTTGTTATTTATACTATGTCTAGATGGTACATGTATTTTCATTCGTTGTCATTTGATTAAAACAAAGATCATTTGGGGGCATTTTGGTACATCAATAAGTAGGCCAATAAGGGGTAATTCTGATCAGCACAAAAGTACAAACCTTGATGTATGTACAAAATCATATGTTATTTCTAGAAAGCAATGAGAAGTTCCAATGTATGATTTGATCCAAGGTAAAAACTTCATTACTTCAAGTGATATGGATGATTTATTTTAATAGATGTAAATGAATGCATGATATTGAACTGTTGCTTCAGTGATAGAAAACATCTGGAAAATATTCCCATTAAAAATTGCAAACAGAATTTGCTATACAGGTGGTCAGGGGCAATGTGTCACTACTTTATTGATGTGTAGGTTGACCTTTAACCTTTGACCTACTACTTTTGACCCACAGGGAGCCAGAGCTTTTACCTTGAGCACACGGATGACATCATATGCCTGACTGTCAATCAGCACCCCAAGTATCCCAACGTTATAGCGACCGGTCAGATCGGTGAGACACCAGCGGTCAATGTCTGGAATGCAGAGACCAAGGAAACATTGTCCCTCATACGAGGGTTCCACACCAAGGGCGTTTGTTCAGTGAACTTCAGTGCGTCCGGGAAGCTATTGCTGACCGTTGGCATCGACCAGAACCATTCATTTGCTGTGTGGAGATGGCAAGATGGTAAGAGGAATTCATTCCTAGAATAGATTCTTTGATCATTCTTTGAGATATGTACATAGCTGATATTGTCTTCTGTGAATTATATATATGATGAAGAAAGAAGTCAATTTATAAAAGTAGTTCTAAATTTAAGCATAGGCCTCTCCTTAAAAATAAAGCATCCTCCTTGATGGTACTGAATATACATTGAAATGAAGTTACACTATATAGACTGTGTGTCATAGAGTTGACTAGCCTTGAATGGTGATAAACTTAGAGACTCTAAATATTAGTTATGATGAAGAATGTAAGAGTATCAAGAGTATTGATGGATGATAAAAGGTCATGGAAAGTGAAACCAATTTCTGACCTCTGATTCTTCTCGATAGGTTCTAGGATTGCAAGTGGTGTTGGACACACGAAGCGAATCTTCATGGCCGAATTCAGACCAGACTCTGATTCTCAGTTTGTGACAGTCGGTGTGAAGCACGTCAAGTTCTGGACGGTAGCAGGTAGTCAGCTCCTAGGCAAGAGAGGTCTACTCAAGAGATCTGGTACCAGTCCACAAGAATCCAAGATGCAAACTATGCTCTCAATAGCATTCGGAGCAGTAAGTCAATTTAATGAGATACTGAAGATTTGAATGTTTTTCTTCATCTCTTGTCTGTTTTGTATCCTTTATTTATCTGTGTTCATGCATATTTCATTTTGTTGTTTCTTCTTTTCTTACCTCAATACACTATTTAGTTGTTATATATGTTTACATAATTTGTGAGAGTCATGTAGATTGACTTTTTGTACATAAGTTTACATAAGAATGTTGATTGTTTGTTAAAAAATATATAGAAGCCTGAATATTCAATGATTAATTAAATTCCAACATGACCTGCAATTTGATTGAACTTGATACTGATTTATTTGTCAACTGCAAAGAATTGCAAAGGTATTAATCCTATTACTTTTGTTATGATATGTGGTTTGTATTACTTAAACAAAAAGGATGCTTCATAGTTATAAAAAGGAAAAGAAAAAAAACACATTGTATCATACCATATATATGTATTGTTTCATTACTTTCCTAAATAGAATGAGACGACATACACTGGATCTATGTGTGGTGATGTGTACGTATGGAAGGGACACATGTTAGCTAAAGTGGTTACTAGAGCTCACCAAGATGCTGTATTCACTCTCTACACAACCCTCAAAGATGGACTCATCGTCTCAGGAGGCAAGGAGAAGGCGTAAGTCATCCCGGTTTGAAAATGCAAAGACAATAACTCATGCATGATCTTACCCATTATCCATTCCAAATTGCCTCCATTTATCATCACAGCTAAATCAGGATTATGGAAATGTCATATTTTGGAATTGAAATTCATTTAGACTAGGTACTTCTAATTAGTTTTATCAAAATTAATCAGGAATTTTTTCACCCGAGGATATGTCCCTTCAAAACTCAGGAAAATGTATTTGAACCTATTTTGAACAGAATTTGATTGCAGTTTCCCCCTTTCAAGTGTTTGCTTTGACTCTGTTTGTTATAGGTGAATATATATCGTTTTGTTTTGAGCCAGAAGGACATTAACACAGAGTTTTTGCTCTTCCAGCTCTGAATAGAAGATATGATTTTTTTTAAATTTTATTTTTTACTTCTCTTTTTCTTTTTAACTAATTTGAGCCCTTATCCCACTTGGCATTCATGCATATTTGCATCCAACAGTTAACAGAGTGACAGTGTCATATAACGAACTTTTCATATTTGTGTATATTTCTATCCAGTGTTAGCATTGATATAGGCAATGAAGTTTGTGTTTGTTGTTTCCCCATGAAGTGGACGTAGCGGAAATGCAGTGAAGTTATGGGACCAGGACATGAAGAAATGTAAAAATTTCCAGCTCAGCACAGGCAACAAGATGGATGTTGTCAAGAGTGTGTGTAGGGCAAAGGTCAGTAATGACTCCGTGAGGTTTCTACAAATTTCTTGCAGTGATGCTTGCTTTCCAATATTTGTTTCTCATTCTTGCATTTTATCATGATGCATATTAACGAAAGTATGTTGCATTTTATTTTTGTCAACAGTCCAAAGATTGATTGAAATGCCAATCGTAAAGACTTTTTCGAACTAAAAGTTATGAATTCTGCACTAGTCTTTAAGCCAAAAAGAATATAAAAGTGTACGGTAGTTAAAATTGTCATACATAAGAAAAAAATTGATAGAGGGAATTGATTATTTGTTGTTTGATGGTTTAAGCAATGAACAGATTCTAAATGTTTACAACATGGTCATATTTCCAGTAAGAATCTGTGAATAAATGCCTCAAGGCAAATACTAAAGTACGATGCAGAAAGTGTTACAGTATTCAAGCTTGATAATTCGTTGTTCAATCTAGAGCTCACAGATATCATTTCTCTTGATAGGGAAAGATCCTGATAGGTACTAAGGAGAGTGAGATATTTGAGATTGATGAGAAGAAAGGAACGGTAACCAATCTTTGCCAGGGTCATGGTGAAGGGGAGCTATGGGGTCTTGCTGCTCACCCTACCAAAGAAATATTTGCATCGGCTAGTGACGATACAACCATTAGAATATGGGATGTTCCTAACAAGGTAAGACAACTGATTGAGGAGGACCCACCCATCCATCTCTCTCTCTCTCTCTTTCCCTCTCTTCCCTCCATGTCTCTTTCTCTCTCTCTCTCTCCCTGTCTCTTTCTCTCTCTCTCTGTCTCTTCATTTCTCTCTTTCTCTCACACTTCTTCTGTCAACTAGTTTAGTAGAACAATACAGATGGAACTTCATACTATAATCCTCGAGACAAACTTTTATTTGGTTCAATTTTATAAATCAAACAATATCAATCATCATAATGATAGATGCATTTAATATACAATCATACTCTACTCTGCTTGATATAAATAATATCCTAAATATATTCAGGAATTTAAAGAATTGCTTACCACTGGGTACTGTTTTATCTCACATTGGTTAAGAGTGGTATATGTAGATTATTGTCTTGCCAAAGGTATTGGAACCGCGTGCCTTTAACCATGACACATCTAAAACACATCCACGACACATGTTCATTTTAGATCTTCATCGGTACTCTTGGTGATGATGATGATCCACAGCACTCTTCTTGCTCTGATTATGGTATAATTTGATTTCTTACTGAATGTAGAAAATGTTGAACAAGGCCGTGATTGGGACTGCAGCCAGGTCTATAACCTACAGTCCTGATGGTGAGAAGCTAGCTGTTGGTCTCAAGAATGGAGAGTTTGTCATCTTGACTGTAGCTACTCTAGAGATGTGGGGACGCAAGAGAGACAGGAGCAAAGCTATACAGGACATCAAGTAAGAACACACACACTGAAATCAAATTGGAAATGGGTTTACATTAACTCTGCTGTCAGACTGGGATGTTGGAGCGATTTGTACAATTTTGAATTTTTTATATGTTTAGTATCCACAAAGGTATGTGAAATTGTTATTTGGGATGAAATGTATACTTGTCATTACACATATAACATATCTAGTGTCTTTCTTTTATACATGTAGTTGTAGCCCCTGTTATGTTAGATCCATTTCTTCTTGGCAGTGACAGGTTTTTTGTACATGAATATTTTCTACTTGTCATAATTGCAGGAATTAGTAGCCTGTCGTGATAAGACTCATGAAGCTGAAGTATCTTGATGGAGCCTCATATTTAGTACTTAGATGCATGTCCATTGATAATTCTGTTTATTAGAACAAGATGCAAATCTTCTTTTGTTTAGTACATGAAAAATAGTTGAGAAATACCAATATTAAGTTTACTTTACATCCCATTTTAAAGCAAAGTGTGTGGAAAAAGCCATTAAATCTTTTATAATTGCTATCATCATAAATGATAAAAATATCTTTAAAAAGGACATCTTAACAGTGACTTTCATGTATTTTTCAATTGATTTTTCCATGATATCATGTTCCTTCACAGGTTCAGCCCAGACTCTAAATACCTTGCTGTAGCATCTGACGATGGTAGCGTTGATTTCTATGACATCAGCGCAGGGTCTGCACTATCGAGGGCAGGCTTCTGTAAAGGTATCTCAAGCTTCGTAGTGCAAATAGACTTCTCAGCTGACAGCAAATATATACAGGTATGTAGCATAGCTATTGCACTCTACCTATGTACCGTGACTTAGGTACCGGTATGCATTTATAAGAGTGGCAAGTGGAGGTGAAAAGTGGACATAATTACTGTCAAAGTCCTTTATGCTTATGTCATTTCATTTTGTTGTTTTTCGTTGTTTTCCTTTTCTTTTTCTTTTTTAAGGCAGTTTACCATGTCATGTGTTGCTTTTCATATTATGTCATTAGAGGAAAATATTTCAAAAGATTTGGTGATGTTATCTAGTGCATTTAGGTGATATTTTGGTTGTAGTAGCTGATTTCATGTTTATAGAGAACTCATTTATTTTATGTGATTTTTAATGGTATAATGGTTTTGGGGGCAGTGTACTATTTAAAGTCACTTGTGAACAAGGGTTTAATTGTCCTGATATTAGCCAATAAAAATCCAATGATATTCTCTGTTCTGTGAAAGAACCTCCTCATTGGTCAATGTAGAGGATTATGTGTTTGACCCAGAAACTGTTTGTCTGATGATTAACTCGTTGAATACTAAACCTGAGATTTCTTGGGCGGAAGTCTATGCAAAATGCATGATTTAATGAAATGAAATCATGTTTAACAGATTAAATCTTCATGGTCACAGGAACCATAGATGCTAATGAATATTTTGGCAATGACCCAAAGAGTACAATGCAGCAAATGGAATAAATGAAGAGTGATTTAATCAAGAAATAGCTGAGAAAGAAGTTCCACAAGAGTCTTCATGTAGCCTTACAAATATTATGTCATCACTATATATATACATACAATGCTCACAATATCAAACACACTTCTTGAAGAAATCCTTTGTGAAGCACCTGAAGACACGACCTTCCATCATCATTCAATTAATTGGGAAAGCAGAGCTATGGCCAATCCGGTTAAGCCTTTGTACGTGATGACCTATTCTCTTAGTTAAATTGAATTTTGCCTGAAGGTCGAGTCTTTTAGTGCTTCACAAAGGATTTCTTCAGGAATTGTGTTTTATGTTGTGAGCATTGTATATAAATATATATATATATAGTGATGAAACAGTATTCGTAAAGCTATATGAAGACTCTTGAAGTGCTTCATTAGGAGTATCGCAGCCGAGTGGTTTCAGGCGCTTGACTGGAAATGCGAAGATAGAGGGTTCAAATCCCGACACAGCACTAATATCCTTTGGCACGATATTAACCTGCACTTGCTACTCTCCACCCAGGTGTTAAATGGGTACCCAGTAGGATGCGACAGACATTGTTGGTCAAACAGTTTTTGAGCGTCTAATGCCTTGCTGGAATACTCTCCAGGGAGTGGAGATTGTGCACACAGTGTGTGTGGGAAAGTATTGAATCTAATGACTGGGGTAATAGTATATCTGTGAAGCGCTTAGAGACATCTTTATTAGCGCTATATAAAAGCGCAATATTATTATTATTATTCTTTCTCAGTTATTTCTTGATAAAATCACTCACAGTTTGATATTGACGGCCCCTTTTTCTGTCAATCAATGTGAGACATTCTTTGCGCTCTGTTCTCTTGCTTTTTTTATGGTATTGATGACCTCTAGCTATCTTTATTATCAGGATTCACTCCCCTTATATGATTATTTGCTCTATATTTAAAATCTGTATTTGTTTTAGCCTTGTACCGTACTCATTATTTTTCATTCACATAGTGAACTAGGTTATAAAGATTCTTTATTTGATTCAAGTGTGAATTCATTAAAGGATATGATGTTAGTTACCTAGGTGTATTTTTGGTCTCAGGAAAGGGAAATAATATAGTATTAATGACTGCTTTGAGAGAAATAGTTGTTTTTATACGCTCAAGGGAAGGTTAGAATTGTGCTATTGCCCGAGGCGTGCCGAGGGCAATAGCCCAATTGTAACCTTCCCGAGAGCGTATAAAAACAACTATTTCTCGAATATTAAAGCAGTCATTAATACTTTTATATGCCGAAAACAAAAGAGTCAACTAATGACACCACCTTGGCCTTTCTCTAGTTTATCTGCACGGTTGTTTTTTATGAGTGTATCTTTGAGAGTAGACTAGATCTAGATTCTAGTCTAAGCAAGATATTTTTACAATTTTGGGGGTGGGCCGGCCCTGTGGGGAAATAGGAGAAGAACCTGCCTCTTCATATGACACCTCACTTATTGAGTATCACCTTCAGGATCACAACAGATAAAGGTTTGAATCTCGAATTGAAAAAAAAAACTTTTTTTGCATGGTCGCGCAATGCACGTAGACTGCATAGAGACTGCATTGCGTACAATCTCTATGGGAATAATTTTAACACACAACATCTGGTGCGCGATCAGACTCCCTGACAACTAGATCTATTTTCGTCTAGAGTCTACGTATATGCTTTTTCAGCAACTAAACGAACATGTTTATGGATAATTTCACGTACCCTTTTTGTTGTTCTTGCTGTCAGCGAGTCTTGCATTTGATAAGTTGAAATCTTGGGAGAGATTCTTGAGCCATTTTTGTCTTGTTTGGAATTGTCTTGTCTTGTATGAAAATACTGACCAATTCTTCGCACACGTACGGTATCCTCGATCGCTCAAACCATTTTTTAACATGTAAACCTATGGGGTAACCATGGAGACTGAACTATTTTCCCGGTAACCATGGTTACTGGGATTTTAGAACTGTTTTAAGCATGGTTACTGGGAATTTTACAGAAATAGTTTAAGTTTATGAATGCAATTTCGACCAATCAGATGGCTGGATTTCTTAAGTGAAGTATATAACATTTGTTATATTTAAAAGTACTATTGGCGACTGTTTTGATTATTAAGATGTATCAAATATACAACAAAATAGTCCTGTATAAGTAAAAGCAATGTATGACAGAGCTCTTAAATAGAATAAAGTAAGACAATTCAACCTAGCTGATTCAAATTGTTTTAAAAAAATCAAAATAAACATATATTAAGTCACATATAATAAATAAAATGGTGCACTTTCAAACTGATTTCTTTGCTTAATGGGGAGGGGGGGGGGGTTGCTCTTCCTGAGAATTATTAACATTTGTTAATACTATCTATTCTTTATTAGATTATTATACAGACTCCTAATTTAGATTTTTTTTTAAATAAATCTTTGAAGTATATCGATATAAGTATACATTTTAAAAGAAACAATGTGTCTATCATTATGCAATATTTTTAAATGTACTTATCCAGAAATTTGAATAGTAAATTTATTCCCTATGGTCCCCCCCCCCCCCCCATGGACCATTCTCTATTATAAAAAAAATTATATACCTCACTTAAAGGTACTATGTCCCTTTTGCAGCCAACCTCAAATTATGTAGAACTTTGCAGGAATTATGAATATGTCATGTATGTCCTATCTGTGAAATTTAAACAATAGAAGTGTCCTCATATTCAAATTATGCAAGGAAACCCGTTTACTTGCTAGACTTCACTGTCAGACACTATTGAGTGACTGACTGGCTTTTTTTCTTCTTTGGTAATAACATACATGAAAAGAGTTATAAAGGGTACATGAGCATTTGTCTACATCAACAACCCACTTCTTGTGATGGCCAAGATTAAACTGATTGAATCTTTGCGCAGCATAAAACGTATGACTATTCGGTACAATTGTCTGAAAATCAAAACTATTACTTTTGGGCTCTATAGCCCTAAAGTCGATTTGACAACTAATAGTCGTTATTTTTCCACTTGAAGACATTTTCAAGCCCCACCTTTTTTAGGGAAGTTCTAAATTAGTATTATCTTTCAAATGCAGTTGGAATTTAACTTTTTCATTTTTTGGCCTGCAAATGGGACATAGTACCTTTAAGTAATCCAGCAATCTGATTGGTCGAAATTGCATTCATAAACTTTAACTGTTCCTCTAAAAACAGACCTATTTTTCCAATAACCATGGTTATTGGGAAAATAGTTCAGTCTCCATGGTTACCCCATAGGTTTACATGTTAAAAAATGGTTTGAGCGATCGAGGATACCGTATGTGTGAGAAGAATTGGTCGGTAATTTCAATACAATTGAATCTCGATCGATCTTACCGACAATTTTATCTTGCATTGTTGACATGAAGACGAAAATAAACTTCCAAAAACAAAAAAAAAAACATCTGCCGATAGATCTTGATCTAAGTTCGTGCCAATATGCATTGCAAAAGTAAAAGAAGGGTCCGTGGAGCTTTTGCGAAGCATTCATCACGCGCGAAGCCAGTTTCAATCCATTTTAATGTATATATTGTACAAAACTGCCAAGCATGGTAACAACGCGCGATGGCCGAGTGGTATAAGGCGTTGGTTTTAGATACATCACTTATTGTACGCAAGAGTTCGAATCTCATCTTCGACAAAAAAAAAAGAATTTTTTATTTTTTATTTTTTAGTCTATTTTTTTTCGGCATATAAAAGTATTAATGACTGCTTTAATATTCGAGAAATAGTTGTTTTGATACGCTCTCGGGAAGGTTACAATTGGGCTATTCCCCTCGGCACGCCTCGGGTAATATCACAATTCTAACCTTCCCTTGAGCGTATAAAAACAACTATTTCTCTCAAAGCAGTCATTAATACTATACTATTACCTTATGTTTTGGAGTAATTGTCTCAAGTGATAGTGTAAAATGAATAAAACTGCTGACTATACTTAAACCACAGTGCAAGAAATCGTAATCACAACATTTTAGCGATATCAATGTTAAAGAGCTATTATTATAGTTATACAATCAGCTGCCAACCTACAGGTCTGGCAGAGCTAGAGTTTTAGCAATTTCTTATACATAATCTTTTATTTTCTGTACAGGCAATTCGACCCCTTGCTTCTGGATTGAACTTTGTTATGAGGCAATCACTATTTAGGAAAAGCACTTTCTAGGCTTTTACAAGTTTTATGACTTTGGGTCATTGTCCATGGAAGTGCCAATGTGATTCATGTACCACTCCCATTAATCATTGTGTATGATATTAAAGTTGTATTCTTTAGCAGATTGGCAATGAAATCTCTCAACAGAAACTTATTCATCATCATAATCTTTATCATCAAAATAATAATAGACAGTGACGATGATGATAGTGATAGTGAGGGTGGTGGTGATGAAGAAAAAGATGATGGTTATTATGATAATAACATCAACAACAATAACAACAACTTTCTCCATTTTCTATGGTATATATATGTTCACTGATTAATTTGATATATCTTGCTTTGTATTCACCAGATTGGTACAGGGACCTATCAACGCCTAGTCTACACAGTGCCTAGTGGTAAACCAGTCACAGAGAACTGTGATATTCAGAACATCACCTGGGCTACATGGACAAGGTATGTCCGTCCGTTAATGTGTCTGTGAAATTAGTTAATATATGGAGACTGGAAATGTATGTATGATGTATGTTGCCAAATGAATAATGAATAAAATAAATAAATAAAAAGGGAGTCCATTTTTTTAATAATTTTCACTTAGAAATGTCATCAAAGATTAGAACAGAACAATTTGTTTATTGCTAGAGTAAGACATAGTGTAACAATTGAAAGGAAACAGGCTATTAAAGAATAACTAGATATTTCTTAAGAAATTGTATAAAATGGATTTTAACCAACCTGCCATTTACTGCTAACAGTGATAACATTTTATTTCTTTTAAGATGCTACTGTTTGTAAAGTAAGCTACTAATGTCTACAGAGGAAACATTACAATAAACCATTTTAGAGACACACTTTACATATAAGAGACAAATTTTATTTATACTAAATTGTTAAACCAACCAAATAAAAAACAGTCAAGTGGAAATGAAAGTTATGTAATCATTTATTTGTGCACCAGCGCTGCATTTTAGGGTATACAAACTGAATTATTTTATTCAAAAGTGGGACAAAAGCTACCGTATTCATGAAGCATCTCATCAGATTATTTATGAACCACTAATGCTACATTCTACATGTGGTACACAGGTGTATTTTTTTTCTCAAGTGGGGAAACAAAAGTTTATTCATGAAGCACCTCCAGCATTTTGAGGATGATTATTCTAAAATGCAAAGAAAGACTCATTACAAAGACCCTTTTTTAAATATCTGTGAATATATAGGGCCATTTATGCCACATGCTAGCTACAAACTGGTCTGCTAGTTCTAGCTGGGTATCTTTGCCTGCATCAGTGCTTATCAAAATGTTGAAAGTATGTGTCTTTAAGTAAATTGTAGGTCTTTTGACTCTCTTTTTATTTTGCTTGTTTTATTGCCAGTGTTGTTGGTCAAGAAGTGGTCGGTGTTTGGCCGAGGAATGCAGACAAGGCTGATGTGAACTGTTCCATTGTCAGTGGACAAGGCAATGCAATAGCAACAGGAGATGACTTTGGCTTTGTGAAGCTCTTCAATTTCCCATGTGCAGAGCTATATGTGAGTTTAGAGGTTATTCATATACTTCTAAAAAGTTACTCAACAGCTATACAGTTTAGACTCCTAGTGCTTGTGCATAAGAATAAATGAACAAGAAGTATCTAATATAATAACTGATTTTGATTTACTATTTATTTATTTTTGTCCCCAAGTGCTTGATCTGTGAATACGGAAATAAAGTGAAATAATCGAGTATGTAAATTTGGTGGAAACCGCATTAAAGGTACACCTGGTAAAGCACTGAGGGTTGTTTTAGGGGGGGGGGGGAGGGTACTAATTTAATTTATTTCTTATATATTAAGGGGCACTGATACTATCCTTGAAAAATTATTATTTGGTGCAGTAAAAAGGTAATTTTAATTTTTGGTTCATCTTGTTATCCATATATATCAGATTTAATTTGATTTGATTTCTTTGACTGATTTAATATGATATCTAATTGCAGGCACCTCACAAGAAGTATGTTGGTCATTCTGCTCATGTGACTAATGTGAAGTTCATCTATGATGACAGACATCTTATCACCACTGGAGGTGACGATTGCTGGTAAGTGCTTTCAACTCCTTACTTTTTCCTTGCTTTTAAACTCGATACAGATTAATCCATATACATTTTTTTTGTGTGTGTGCAAGTCCTTGATGGTATCTTTTAACTGGCATTTTAACACAATAATCATTGCAAAGATGTGTCGGCTGTCATCAAGTGAGATATTGCTGTACAAGACAAAAAAAAATCATGCTTAGGAATGTGTATGTTGTTTTATAAGTAAGTAAAGTAGATAGTGAGCACTCAGCTTATTTATGCACCAAGTCATCAAAAATGTATATCATTAAAAAAATATTGATTCTGGTCTCTTTGTAATTGCTAATCACGATAGAAATACTGTCGAAATGTATATTTTACAATTCTTTTGTCTGTTTTGAATTCCAAGAAGCGTAATCTTACATTTGTCCAAAGATATCAGATCTAATATTATGCCTTGGAAAAATGTGTTACATGAATGTGTTACATTTGAAGGGTTATGGTCAATATTTGATCATAGACCATGAATGATACACTTGAGAATTAACAAAAAAGCCTAGAAAAAGAATGTGTAATATACTGATATTCAAATATACAATGTCATCCAATCTGAGACTGGAAACTACCATTCTCTAATTTCTCTCATTTGCTTGATTCCATAGCTTGTTTGTGTGGAAATGTAGGTGAGATTTGATCACCAGTCTTGAGAAGCACTCTTCAATGCAGGGTTTCAGGCCACATTCTAAAAGTCACTTTCAAGGATGGGACATTATGAACAGGATTTCTTTCCATATTTTGTATATCAGAGATACCATAAACAGTTCAATGATATTCAAGTCTCTATGTTGTCTTCATAGTTCTGAATGTGTAATGTCGGTTTGAAATTTCTTCCACTTGTAAATTGTGTTTGTCATTGTTATGTTTATATTTAGCAGGGATTTATATCTTGTGCCAAAAGCATTGTCAAAAATCTATCGGAAAATACCAGGTAAACGAGTTTGGACTGGAGACAGATGTGAAATTAAAACAATTTGTACTATATGTACTTCTGAAATCTTTTGTTTTTGTATAGCATGGTATGGTAGATATTTTCTTATTTGTTGGTCTCTTGTAATTATTTTCAACAGTATTTTGTCACTGAAAAAAAAGACTTACTTATACCACCCCTCCCCACCCCCACTCCCTTTCCCTGGTCAAGTCAACTGTAGAAATAGGAAGAATAGAAAGATAAGGAGAAAATCAAAATTGAAGTTATGATTTTGGGATGTCTACCAGCTTGTGTCGGCATTTGCACATGCATTATCATGAGTACCCATGTCTTACGCACACTTGTAAACTGTTGACTCTGTTGAGTGATGTTCATTGTAACTGGATTACTCCATTTTATCAGTTTTATTTTCACTCATACTTTTTGACACATTGCTCAATTTTTATAGAAGAATACAGAAGACACAGATGCCTTTATATACATTTTCATCATTCAGGAACATTGAAGGGATTCACACTCTACTTTAAAATACTAGTAGACAGTAAATTGATATAATTAAGTTTGTGATGAATTTGAATGCAAAAGAATTTTCTGAATTCTCAAAGGGAGATCCTTAAAACAATTGTGCCTTACAAAATCATTGACGGAGTAGACTGTGAAGTAGAGATTCTTAGAATGGCACAAGGCAGGAAGTTCTTGAGAAAAAGGTAATGTGGTATTTGGTTGCCGTTGTGCAGCATAGAATGTATTCAGGTATTGTTTTTGGTTTCTTTTTTCCATAACTCTCTTTTTTTCTTTTTCTTGTCTTTCATAGACCATACCAAATCAATCAAGGTACAAGAGTATTTCATATTGAACAAATTATGTGTAGTTCTCATATGAATGTTTTTGAAGACTTGATTTGAAAGTCACTTTCATGAAAGAGTTTTCCAACTTTTTGTTGTATGAATTAAGTCTGAAATAATGTTTGTTTGTTAATATGTCATGGGCTTTCTACTGTTTTCTCTTTCATAAAACATTGCCTCTCGAAATCAATGTGTTGAAGACTTATATTTGAAGTATAAGTAAATTGAATCATTATGAAGCATAGCTAACATTTATGAAACAATCTAAAATCACGAAGAATAAATTAAGATATTGGTAGAGAAAATAAAATTCATGTCTATTTAAATGAAAGATAAAGTAAATGTACCAGTCTTTGTGCATGCTTAGTACTTTAGTCCCAGATTAACCTCAAGTGCAATTGAACTGAAAGTCCTTGTAAGTAACACCAATGTAGGTAACATGATGATACGTTTGTAATTTTGTATCTTGTTTTGATACACAACCTCCTTTATTAAGAATGAAGAATGCTTCATTTTAGAGTTGGATTAACAGTACAAGATTACCTATTCAATCAACACAAAAACAAAACATGATTCATAATATTTTGAACAGATGTGCAGGTTTGGAATAGTAAATATTATTGATAATGTTTGCAGTTGCAGAAGATTCTCAACCTGATATTGGGTGTGAAGCCATATACCTTCCAAGCAATCAATCCACAAACTACATCTTTAAACTCATTTTGTAAGTAGCTTTTAACGACTTTAGAAATCTTTAGAAGCATGTATAGGTAATGAGTAATACTAAATACCCCCCCCCCCCCCACCCACCCATGAACCCTCCTTTACATGTACCAGTTTTGACACACACATTACATTCACATAACATTTGATCTGATATGCTCTGTCATAAATTATGTTATATTAATTATGGAACTGGATCATTGACCAATTTTTCCTTTCAATGACCAGGAAATTTGTCTTGTTTCTTTATTTACCCAAGGTCAATTCTACAGTATTTTAGCTCATTTTGCTCATTAGATATGGATTTTTCTTTTTAATTGGCAACCTGTGAAAACATATACAAAAATACTTGTAAAGCTTCTGTAATATGTCCAAGAACACTGTGTCTTGAGAAGTTTTAATGAGCTTGACAATTTTAAGGAACAAAATGAATTAATTCAGCAATGTTTGTGTTACAAAGTGTAGGCCTTTGGTCATTAATTAATTGTTTTTAATGAAAACAAGAGAGCCGATATATTCATATCATTATGACATTGCTGTTCACCTGAAACAGAATGGTATTATAGTTTTGTTAGAGTAGCAAATTACAGGTTAAAAGTAAAATGCAAATGAAAGCGTGTTTCCAGTCTGTTCTTCTTTTGTTTGTACATGGAGATTGAATAGGCAATTTCTAAGATGAAGAAAATAGCCACTTTCATCCATCATTGGCAATGTCTGTCAGTAAACAAGTCAAACTTGCATACAAATATTCTCACCATTGTTATTTGAGAATTGTTAATTGCTTATGGCTTGCTAATTAGCATTAAAAAGAACATGGGTGCATGTAAATGCAACACAATTTCTACCTTGATCACTAAGAAGAGAAAATCATAAGCAAAGTTTACAACAAAACACTTGTATTATGACTTGATTAATAATAAGCTGGAGAAAAATGCAAGTTTTGGGGTCAATTTGTTAACGTTGTGAACAATATAAAAGTGTAATGTTTTTCATTTTGTGTATTTTTTGTTTTGTTTTTCAATGGAGAAACAACATGTACATTGACAATTTATTATTGTTTTTCATTTTTTAAATGTGTTTAGCCGTTTTGATATTTGACAGACTTTGCCTGTCTATTCCAGGGAAAGATACCTTTGGTGTTTTGAAGTAAATGTTTTACTGATGAAAAGAATGAATCACTTGGAACCCTCTGTTTTGACTCGGTGGTCTTTTTATTTTTTATATTTTTCTTTACTTTTTGTAAATGTTGAATAATGTAGATACATTTTATATTTGAATTATACTGGCATAGAAATATAGCATATACTTAGATTGTAGAAGTACTTCATGATTATATATTGTGCTGCAAGTAGGTTAGGATTTCTTTATGTATATTACTTGATTACTGTTCATATGCATTAAACTGAAATGAGCTTTGTTGCAATTGTCAGCATTCCACACATTGTGAAATACTGATGTTCTAAACAAGCATTTGTTTAAAAAAAATTGTTCTGTAAAAAGGAAAGAAAAGGGTATAATTTCAAGATTATGTTTTTGATATATATGGAGACCAATGTCATACATCAAAATTTCACAAGGATTCTGAAGCATATATGCTATGTCAGGATTGCTGCATTCAGTGTATTGTTCTTGATTTCCTAGGCAATCAAACATAATTGTTGAAAGACACATTTTCTTGTAATTCGTAATGGTTGATTCTATTCAGTCGTTTGAAATGATATTGCATATAATGTCAATTTGAGCATCTTTGTAATACCCGATGTAAATTGTAGCAATTTATTGATTATCAGTGGTGTCATGTGTACAATCTGGACTTCATTAAGTCATATTAAATAACTTTTCATAAAAGAATGACTATACTTTTTTCTTGTTATCTGTTCATGCGAGAATGTGTTACTGTCGTTCTAATAGATTTATCATTTGTTGTCGATCAAGGGGGATTTCAGGATAAGTACATACATGTAACTATGTAAAAGCTTTAATTTGAACCCTCCTTCCTTCATTGTTGCTATGTTTGATGCAATTCTTTTTCTTTAGTAATTTTACCCTGTTAGAGACTCATGATATGTTGGGGAGCTAGTGACAGACTGTATTTTCTTGTAAGGAAATTGGAGTAGTTAACATTTATGATAAATATTACACAATTCATCGCATGAAATTACACAAATAATAGGAATATAAAATAACAGACTTCTGTAGATACAGACACAGTATATATTACTTTGGTAAATAAAATCATCGTTTTATTCAAAATAACTTTTCCATTATGAAAAAGTTGCACACATCATAATATTCAAACCAGCATTGTATACTTAAATAAAATAAAGCAGACACAATCTAAATAATTATGATAAAAGCAAAAGCAAAATTGAATGATACAATATAAAATTTTGCTGTATGAAGTAAGCAAGACTTTGGATATTTCAGTTGCATTACAAACTAAATTCCATCCATACAAATTAATGTAATACTGTATGAAAATCAATTAATCAAACCTATGATGCCACTAAATTTCTAGAAAGAATCAAACTTTCTACTACAAATTTCTAATTACAGTGCTATTTTCAATAGTTCATCTATAAAATGAAAACGGTATCCCTTCAAATAAATATCCACACGATTCATGGCCCTTTTTCTATAAAAGAACTGCAAGACATCTTTGAAAGATTGACATATTTGATACCAAAAATTGTAATTTACTAGCCCAATAAATATGCACATACATGTAGTGCTTAAAATTATTCCAAGTTACATTGAATCTGTAAAACAAGCTTCTGACATACCAATCAATATAATTTCATTAATATTTATATTGCAATAAAATAGGGAGTATGGAGACAAACAAGTTTTCTTTTCTCCCCATTAATAACGCAACAAATTTTCATATTTTCCCTTTAATTTCTCATGAATAAAAAACATTTCTAGGGAGAAGACTAATAAATTGTTGTCCCTATTCATCCAATTTTATACAACATTTTAGTCATCAGAAGCACAAATTACCTCTTTCACCACAATTTAATAATTTTACTAGTCACAGCAATACACTATTCCATGCAGAAATTGACACAGTATTGCTTTGTGATTTTTTTTTCTGGATGTATCACTACCAAAAGACTGAGGGACCCTAAGTCACAGAGTCATGTATTTGTTTACAACAACAAATCATAAGCTATTTATGTGAATCTGAAATCTAATTGTATTTTGCTTCATGTAAAAAACAAGGCATGGTTTGTCATAATTATCTTGTAGTGCTTTGGGTTTAATGAAGGTTTGTAAACTAATGAATGGCACTCAGGTTGTTATGAGAAGAAAAAAAACCTAAATGAATCCTTCATTCCTGCCAAGAACACGTACAGTATACCGTAATCACAGGATACTCCCAATTCATTGAATTCTTAATCCCTGACAAAAACATCTAATCATGGAATCATCTCAGGGAAAATGATAGCAACTCCTCTCTATCAAACAAAATCTACTCGTGTTTGATACTGACTGAGTTTCTACTTTTCCCCAAAAATATTACATTTTATAAACCCTTGAAAATATCCAACTCTACAGATACATTTTTAATACTGTACCTTACTGTTACATGTACATCAAGCTATGGCTTATATAGAAAGCAATTAGTGAGAAAAAATGAATACATTTGCTTGCATAATACAGATAATGTGATTATACAGTGCGTCCCAGAAAAAACGAAACCGAGAAGTATCGATGTTCTATCATAACTTAATCACAACTATTTTTAATGAATGATACATATTTGGAAAGCTTAGAATCTCCTCTTTCATGTGATGCTACTCAGATAATGCATATTTCACGCATGAGTGATTAAAAGCAATTTGAAGGAAGGAAACCAAAAAGACATTTGGCGGGCGGTATCTGAATTTCGAAGAAAAATTCACATTTCTAGAAAGTTGAGTTTATGCCCTTTCATATGACACCTCAATCAGGAAAAATGAGCGAGGAATGACAAAGTTCTGTTTGTTTAAAGTAGGGCTTGCATTTCCATAATTTTATTAAACGAATTCGTTTTCACTGGCTGCCTGCCGTATCAATAAACGTAATTAACAAAAGACTTAACTCCGTTTCGTTGACAATCAGCCGTAGACGAGAGTCTTCATGCATGGCTGATTGTCAACGAAACGGAGTTAAGTCTTTTGTCAAATCTGCTTTTTGCTACGGCAGGCACCCAGTGAAAACGAATTCGTTTGTTAAAATTATGAAAATGTAAGGGCTACTTTAAACAAACAGAACTTTATTATTCCTCGCTCATTTTTCCTGATTGAGGTGTCATATAAAAGGGCAGAAACTCAACTTTTTAGAAATGTGAATTTTTCTTCGAAATCCAGATACCGCCCGCCAAATGTCTTTTTGGTTTCCTTCCTTCAAATTGCTTTTAATCACTCATGCGTGAAATATGCATCATCTGAGTAGCACCAACTGAAAGAGGATACTCTAAGCTTTCCAAATATGTATCATTCATTAATTATGGTTGTGATTAAGTTATGATAAAACATCGATACTTCTCGGTTTCGTTTTTTCTGGGACGCACTGTATACTGAAAGATATATCATATACACTGTAAAAGTACAATATCAAAATTGACACACAAATGTAATACTAGTAGTAGCATGTAGCAAGCAATGTCTTTGTTACTTTATATTTTAAAAAGATACCGATCCAGATGGTGGGATTTGTTTGTTTCATGCAACTTTACTTCAATTGAATGAAATGAGACAACATCTTGTCCTTGATCACCACAACTGCACGTAAAAATTCTTTTTCAAGTTACTCTTTCCATTTGATTTTCTATTTTGCTTGATTACAAAGCTGCAACTGCCTCTTTCACACCATAAATAGAGTATGCTGGCTATGGGGCTTTAATGCTTATGCATTTTCCCCTCTTTATAAGACCAATGATGACTTGATGCAAATTAATGCTTTCTCAATACCACTGGCATATCACAGAGTAATATCAAAGAACTAATCTCACGAAACTAGCTCAAAGTATGATGCCATGATTAGTGAAAATAAACCAAAAAGTTACTCTCGGCCAAAGATAGAAAAAATCCTGGTGACTACAGTTCACCTATGATTTCCATGATATCAGTAGTACAGCTTTTTCTTTTAAATATCAGCATTTCATGATCTAAAACTCTTCCCTCAGGCAAGATGGTTCTGAAGGTAAATCAGACATCTAGTGAGTGATTAGATGCTGATGATATGATGGCTTCAACATTAGCATCTCTCTCTTTCTTCATTTTATGCAGTTCAGACAGCATGTGTTCCAGTGGATCAGGGGGTCTGTGGTACACAATTTCAGCCGTTAGTTTCTGAAAAATAAGACAATAAATTTCAAGTTTTGAAAGAAAAAATTTATGCGAATACCGACACTTCATTAAAATCAAAATAGGCAAATAATGAAATCATTCATGGATTGGAAACTATCTATACATGTAAAAATCTTATCATTGAGTACCAAATCTCATAAATTACATCAAGTCCATATGTATTAGCCTACCACTTTGACTGCGATGAACTCGCTGATCTCCGAAAAGCAGAGGGACAACAACAGAGAGAGAGAATACTAACTACATGCATCCTAAATGATATGGAGTGGTGATGGGAGAAAAGGATGCATTCAAGATTTTTTTTCTCCATTTACATATTAGCTACTAGCTACTGTAGCTAGTAAAATTAACTTTAAAAAACCTTTTAAGGCTCAAATCCTGGCTCTTTTATGGTATGTACATTTTGTAGGTCTTTTGTTAT
Source organism: Strongylocentrotus droebachiensis (assembly GCA_035222895.1). Classification (NCBI taxonomy): domain Eukaryota; kingdom Metazoa; phylum Echinodermata; class Echinoidea; order Camarodonta; family Strongylocentrotidae; genus Strongylocentrotus; species Strongylocentrotus droebachiensis. Next base: position 105,411 of record JAVYIG010002844.1, on the reverse strand, counting down.
TGGATTTCTATAACTAGTTAGTAGTATACCGGTAAATATTGCATGACAATATTGCACACATATCTTGCTAGAATGGTAAATAATGAGCCTGACTCTCCAGGGAAATATAAATCTTGTTGTTGAGCCAGAGCCTCATGAGCTTCTAGTATGAATTTTGATATTTTCACCGAGCACCAGAATAGATTCTCTATATTTTGTAAATAATTATAACTATAAAGCCATGTAAAACTGGTTCCTAGTTTATCATTTGTATATTTTCAAAAAATGAAGAGGGGTTCTGTGTTTCAACATCCCATCAAGAACCACATATTTAAGGTAAAAGAATGCTGCCTATTTTTATGTTAACCATTATCTCTATCAGCAGAAATCTTCTTAATTTGTCTCAGCATGTGCACTTTGTGCTAAAAACTTAGACTGTCCTGGTTTTTCAAGCATCAGAAGTAAAACTTGTCATGCACTGCTTTTTATTCTAATTTCTATATCAAGACTTCAATTTTTTTTGGTTAATGCAGAACAGAAACTGACATTGCGCAGTGTTTAACTACCTGGAATATCTGCATAACTTTGTATTTCTCCATGTAGTTGACTGCTCGCATGTATGGATCCTCTGGTGGAGCCATGTATTCAACATCATCTCCCAAGTCATATGGAAGTTGATCAAGTCTATCACTCAGAGTGTCTGGCTGTAAGGATTGATTAAAGCCGCCCCCTTCTTCTTCCCCATCATTGACACTTCCTTGCATTAGAGTATCAGATACAGCTTTCGTAATAGAACGTTCAACTTCTTGAAGGCTGCCTGAAGAAAGGCCAGGTTCTGGAGCAGTTGAAGGACGTAAATCCTCGGCTACAAGTGTGCCCGGCGCCGGGCCAGTTGCGGCGGGATGCTCGACTATGTCCCCGCTCGCTCCACCGTCCTGATCCTGCTCAGTGGTTTCGTTTGTGGAATCGACAACTTGGTCGCTGGAATCTTTCTCGGCATCTTCTTGCACAAAATTTCCTTCAGTTAATAAAACAGGTTGATCTTCTGAATCCGCCATTACTAAAATCGTAGACACGACAAATTAAACAATATTTTGATATCAATCAATCACCGTGCGGAGTTTGTGTACATCATGCCCAGGATACGACCTCGCGTTAACCTTCATGAGCAGTTTCATTCTTTAAGGGAATTTATTATAAAGTAATTAATTTAAATTGAACACTTCTTACTAATATTCTCAGACTTTAAACATTTCTATAAAAAAAAGCTATTTTAGATGAACTGCATTTTTGTTTGTTTACAAAAGATCATTATTTCCAATACATCACTAATATTTTCCTTGGGACCCCTACACTTAATGAACGAGTCCACATATTGATTGCCCTGGCTGGTGCATGTTGTATGCAATGGCTACATGGAATCAAAACCGCTACTTCATTGTCATTGACAATAATGCTCACGGCCTTTGGTGTGTATATTGATTTGGAAATATATGGGGGCATTTGTATTTATCACAAATTTATCTAATACATTTTGTTACTAGGAACGAGACAGACAGACAGTCATCCGAATCAAGAAGTACCCAATAAGCGGGCTTTGGATTTTTTTTTGTTTTTTTTGTTTGTGCAATAAAAATGTTATTTGACTATCTTGGGTACTAGGTGAGATAGGAATGTGGTGACACAAACTGAATCTAAAAAAATGCAATCAATTCCAGCAATATTTTCGACTGATCAGTTTGAATGAAGTATACAAATGTTTAATATCTGCAGGAACGTAGCCAGAGTTTGATGTTTGGGGGGGGGGGGGCACATACATGTACTCGATCGAGATTTAAAAAAAAGGGGGTCTAACTGAAAAGTTCAACCGATCTTGGATTTTTTTGGGGGGGGGCACGTGCCCACGTGCCCCCCCCCCCCCCCCCCCGTTGCTACGTGCCTCAATATCTGATCAAAATGTTAAAGCTCTGTCTGGAAATAATAATGACAAACACTGAGAAGCCTTTTTTTTGGGGGGGGGGGTATTTTACTGAGTACTTGGTGGGTGGGGGGGGGTGGGTGTAGTGGCCCCTTATGGTATCCCACATGGAATCACAACGTGCATGGACAGACATTACAACCATAACAGAGGCAGTGGGTTGTTATTCAAGGTGGTAGGGCATGTGTCTACTATGGTTTAAATTAATGGTTCAATGGCCTTAGCATATGTCATGTGTATATTGGCTCCTTTAACATAATATACATAAATCTATATAGGCCTATCCAGAAAGTGATGGGGATGGGTCTGGGCAGCCGCGCATCACAAATAGAATGGATTTTTTTTTTCTTCTTCTGAGCCTTCAAACAACTTGAAGGCGTGAGTGCTGGCCCCGGGCAAGGCCCGCCCCCTCCTAACACATCCTGAATACACATTTTTTTCATGACGTTTCTGTCGTGCTTTATGCAGGAAGATATGCTTTCCTGCTTTATGGAAGCATTTTTATCTTACAAAGTAATCGTTTTGTAATGCACTAATATCCTTTGGCAAGATATTAACCTGCACTTGCTACTCTCCACTCAGGTGTCTAATGGGTACCCAGTAGGATCGATGCGACCGTCATTGTTGGTCAAACAGTTTTTGAGCGTCCGACACCTGGCTGGAATGCTCGACAGGGAGTGGAGATTGTGCACACAGTGTGTGCGGGCAAGCACTGAATCCAATGACCGGGGTATTTTGTAAAGCGCTTAGAGACATTTGTATTAAGCGCTATATAAAAATTAAAATATTATTATTATGAAATTACATGGTGTATTATATTTCAGATAAAGTAGGCCTATACAAAGTACAATAAGATTATTTTCATTATCATATTAACACTCATAACAGGTGCTTAGAGATAACCTTCTCTCTGCTTTTATGCCATTAATCATAAGTTGTGTAATATTGAACCGCGGTTATGATGTCAAATTTTAATTGGTTCTTAAGTCACTCGGAGTTTTTGATCACTGGCCGTAACGAATCGGTCAATGATGTGAGTGTGTGTCAAGGTCTATTGGTATGACGGCCCATACCCCTCTCCTTCGATCTCCTAATAAGGAATACTTTTGATAATCTTCTCGAACTACGGGGAGGGGGACTCCAACTTCCCCATAGACCCTAAATTGAGGTGGGTGACAATTCTTTTTTTCAAGTTGGGTGGTGCGGGCGGGGTGGGAATCGTCGGGTGTCGCTTCATAACCTGTAGAAAATATGTCACTAATCATAACACACTTTCGCTACCCCATGTTAACCGTTTAATCTTAATCCTATACCTAATAAACCTAACAAGAAGCACAGTCGCAACTCAAGCCCAAGCCGTGTCATTCAGTGCTTCTTTCAGAGAAATAGCAAGGATTTTTAGTCAGTTGGAGAGGGGCACTGGGAATCACCAGTCTTGTTTATGGGAGGGGGGGGGGGGGGGTCCACAATTTAAAAACAGATGAATCCCGGCCAGCCTTCCCGATCGGAAAGGGGTGTTTTGATTTCTCAAGGTTATGGGTCGTTTTTATATCTTTGTTTGAATGGGGTCCTCGTCCCTTTCGCCCCACGGATCCGTGATCATGAGATTATTTTGTCGGTTGACAAACCCATTTTTAAAACAATCTACCTTTTCTGTTTTACAAGGAAGTGAACTATGAGTGTAAATTGACATTTTTTTCAAGGCAGTGCGGGCTTCCACTGATTTTCAGTGATGTATTAACCCAGTGTATTCACTAGCGGATCCAGGGGAACCCCCCCCCCCCCTTTTTTTTTTAATGGGTTACTCCTTGTTGAAACGCATGCACGGTAGGCCGAGTATTATTTATCATTATCAGCATCATTCCTTTTTTAAACGTAGGGGCCTATCATTATCATTATACCTTTATTTGTATAGTTAATGTAAAATAATATGTTTGTATCAATGGTCATTACAATTTCTTACACGTTTCTAGAAAAAACAGCGCTTTTAAAATACCTTAGCACCTTTTCAAGGTCCACAAGGATGATGTGTAGTACTGGTACCTAACCGTGATGATATTTTGTTTTTTTCTCCTAGGCTGCAGCTGTTGAGTCGTTATAACATGTCGCCTCTATCACAAATTTCATGTTAACCTCGCTCTGTTGAAGCTATAATAACACGTAATTATGACCGGCCGAAAACGTGACAAAATGGGAAAGTGACCGCTAGTCCCAGTATGATACCGGCTCACTCTTGCATAACGGTCACTCAAAAGCGGAACGGTCATTAACAGCGAATTAAGGACTTTGCCGCATTGCAGCATCCTGAAGTGCCGAAGTCATTAAGAAATATTTTGTCATTTTCAGTGTAATTGCGACAAACATTGTCGCCATCTCCTCTCACTGGAACAAAAAACAGAGACTAATAAAATGGATGAAAATAATTGTCTGACTATGGAAGTCAATGAACCCAGCATATCTAAACGTGAAGCCAGTGTGGTGTTATGCGGGAAATGGGGATTGTCTTGGGATTTTCCCAGATCCTATAACATCATGCCGTCTAAAAATCAAATTAAAAAAAAACTAAAAGAGAACTGTTTATCCTTTTTTTGTTGTGTTTGCTTTTTGTATTTCTGAGACACGTGCCACGTTATAGCTTATACGAAATGTAGAGTGACTCGCTGCCTGGGCTTCTATATTATAATAATTTCAATTGATTTTTTTTCAGAATCAGAAAAGTTTGATAATTTTTCTCTGATCCAATACAAATTCACAAATCATATTCCGAAATGAGAAATATGCCATTTTATTTACATAATCTAGGATTGAAAAGGAGAGAAAAAAGAAGAACAAAACCTAACCTGTATAGATATTTGTACAACGGTACAATTAGAGCCGGGGGAGGGGAGTGGGGGTACTGACTAAACTACTGATGCCCCACTTCTTGAATGCAAATCTTTGAAAAAAGATTGTTTATGAAGAACAATGCACAAAGGCCTTTATCATGATGCAAAACACGGCCCGAAACCAAACCCATCATAAATTTTTCTCTATATGAAAGGTCTCCACATGTCTTGATTGGAATGTGTATAATTAAACGAGCAACTCATATAGACGCTAAATGAAATATGTATTGTATGTGTATAATATTAATTTATCCTCAAGTTTTGTAAGAGCGTTGAGATATCGTATCCAGTCTCCTAAACTTGTGCTGTGAAATAGAAATAGATTGAAACTGTAACTGCTAAAACGATTACAGTCTGCGGACCAGACATTATGCTCATGCGCATCGATGAATGCAGCTATAATTATCCGATAATAATTAATTCGGGATTTCAGAGAAAATGTTGATTTTTCTGTTGTATGCATGAAGTTTTATAGAAGTATCCGACAGTGCCTGTCTTCTTCATTTTCTTCTTCTTCTTTTTCTTCTGCTTCTTCTTCTGCTTCTCCTCCTTCTTCGTCTTCATCATAATCATTATCATCATCATCATCATCATCATCGTCATCATCATCATCATCATCACCATCACCATGCATCTTCTTCTTCTTCTTCTTCTTCTTCTTCTTCTGCTGCTTCTTCTTCTTCTTCTTCTTCTTCTTCTTCTTCTTCTTCTTCTTCTTCTTCTTCTTCTTCTTCTTCTTCTTCTTCTTCTTCTTCTTCTTCTTCTTCTTCTTCTTCCTGTTCATCTTGCAGGGATATCAACTTTCTAGTTTCTAACATTTTGCGAGTGAGACAGTGAGTCAAAAGTGCGAGCAATAAATTTGACACTTTTTATGGTAACAATTAATGTCGGTTACTGCATCAATTATATATATTTGAGGAGTGTTAATAACATGATCACGAAGCCTTAAAAACATTAATTCGAGCCGGAAATGTGTCGGTGTGCGTCATCTCTTGAGATGGAATAAGGCTTTGATCCGAACATAGTTTCTGTAAGCAATGTAGTAGTTTATTGAAATTCACCTGATTTGATTTTAAAAATCTTCTTTATCTTCTTCAAAACTTTAATAGTTATCTGCCTCCTTCAAATTTGAAGATTCTTGCAGACACAATCATGGACAAGTCCCAGCCCATAGACTAGCGAGCACCCCTCCACATCCCTGCCTCGATCATTATGCCAAACGATGATAGTGCATCTCGTTCATGATCATAATGGAATTTTGTATCATAAAATCGAGTTCCTGAAACCTTAATAAAATTCAAACATTCTTCCATAATATCGAAATCAATTTGATATTTTATTTCAAAATCTTCCCTTTGTTTAGTGTTATAGAGCATAATAATTAAATACAATGTACAAAGAAAGGAGGCCTTCTCGATTGCAACCCGACAAAAAACTAGCAGCAGACGATTATCCATGATAGCCTATAGCTAGGCACACATCTAGTTATCTCTTACTTATTGAAGAAACATTTGTACTTAATTCTGCATGTAATCCTTTATTATTTCATTATTTATAATAAGATATAAACATAGGCGCCGGAAGTGGGGGGCAGGGGGGCAGCTGCCCCCCAATCAAAAAAGTGGGGGGGGGGGGGGCAAAACGCATTTTTCCCCCCCAAAACGCCCCCCCCCCTCCAAAAAAAAAAAAAGAAGCAGTCAAGAAGTAAACATTGTTTGTATTTTTAACCCAAAAGAACATAACAATAATAAAAACCTGAATTAAATCACATAATAATTCCATTCAAAGAAAAGGAAAGTTCACAGGAATTTAATTACTTAAACATTGCGCATGCCACCTATACGGTATTGATCAATGGAGGTCTGTATAATAGCGATACGCGCATATCGTTGACATATTGTGCGAGAATGGGAAAACGTGTCTGTTTTTGTTATAGGGGTGAGAAGACATGAGCCCCTGAACGCTGGCGTAATGATGGGGGGGGGGGTGTATTTCTTATTCGATACCAGTGATTTACAAATGTTGCTGTTATGACATGATTTTTCGGTATTTTTTCTCCATTTTTTTTGTAAGTCACACCTTTTTATGCGTTTGTTGGCAAATAAGAAATTCCCAAATTACAGTCGGACGAAAAATACGCTTATTTAGAAGGCTTTATGTCAAGTGGCTGGGCTCGAGCCCCCTCCCCCCACCCCCCTCCCCTCACTTTTTGAAAAAGTTTGTTAAAGAGAAAAAGAAAGAAAGACGGAGAGAAAAATAAGTGACCTGCCAATGTCACAAATAAGGTATAAAACATGCTCATCTGACCGTAATTAAATGCCTAAAACCCCAGAGCTTACGGGGGCTCCGCCCCCGTACCCCACTAAGGGCCCTAAGGCGGCCCCCCGGATGCTCATCTGACCGTCATAAAATACCTAAAACCCCTGAGCTTCCGGGGGCTATGCCCCCTGGCACACGTCAATGGCCTTAAAGAGGGCTCCTGGATGCTCATCTGACCGTAATTAAATACCTAAAACCCCTGAGCTTTCAGGGGCTCTGCCCCCTGGACCCCACCAAGGGCCCTAAGGCGGGCCCCTGGGTGCTCATCTGACCGTAATTAAATACCTAAAACCCCTGAGCTTCCGGGGGGTCTGCCCCTGGACCCCAACAAGGGCCCTAAGGCGGGCCCCTGGATGCTCATCTGACCCTAATTAAATACCTAAACCCCCTGAGCTTTCGGGGGCTCTGCCCCCTGGAACACGTCAATGGCCTTAAAGAGGGCCCCTGGATGCTCATCTGACCGTAATTTAATACCTAAAACCCCTGAGCTTCCGGGGGCTCTGCCCCCTGGCACACGTCAATGGCCTTAAAGAGGGCCCCTGGATGCTCATCTGACCGTAATTAAATACCTAAAACCCCTGAGCTTTCAGGGGCTCTGCCCCCTGGACCCACTAAAGGCCCTAAGGCGGGCCCCTAGGTGCTCATCTGACCGTAATTAAATACCTAAAACCCCTGAGCTTCCGGGGGCTCTGCCCCCTGGACCCCAACAAGGGCCCTAAGGCGGGCCCCTGGATGCTCATCTGACCCTAATTAAATACCTAAAATCCCTGAGCTTTCGGGGGCTCTGCCCCCTGGAACACGTCAATGGCCTTAAAGAGGCCCCCTGGATGCTCATCTGACCGTAATTAAATACCTAAAACCCCTGAGCTTCCGGGGGCTCAGCCCCTTGACCCCCTGCCGAGGCTCATGCCCTGGACCCCACGCCAATTACGCTCTACCTGATCGTTAATACTCCACTTTGAAAAACGTTCCGCGGGACCTGCAAGTAACGTGTTAGAATGGTGGTGATGCAGATTTTTCGTCTGCCCCCCCCCCCCCTTCCGAACGTTTTTTCTCATTACGTCACTGCCCCTGGAAGGTGAGCCCCCTGGAATGTTTGCCCCCCCCCCCCAATCCCAAACTGCTTCCGGCGCGCCTGGATATAAATATATTTGGCACTGTACATTTAAATTACTTTCAAATCCTAGACATCAATCATCTTTAATATATTGACAAATTCATATATTTTTTAATAACCTGTTCAGACTGGTAGAAAGGTTACGCTTCAAATCCTCCGATTAACATTTTCGAGAATAAAGATATCAATGTCATATTATGCAGTGTCTAAGGCTTAAACACATTTTGCAGGCATGCAAGTCATCAGCAAGGATACATAAACAACGTGCTAAAAGTGGTAAGATATTGTTTGTAGTGACGACATCAATCTATGCAGTATCTCTCCAAAGACTATCAGACATTGTACTATGTGTAGTCCCATACCTTGTTTTTTGTGTACGTCAATGCGATACCATCAGCAGCAGTATTCATTTGTGCCTTGTGGGAAAGGGGGGGGGGGGGGGGGGAGGGGGGGGGGGGGGGGTACCATGATTCCCTTTTTTTTTTTCAGTTACTGCCCAAGATACATGTGTTTTATTTCTTAGTGTGACAACCTAGTGGCTATTTTACTTAGCATTGATTTTAAACAATTGGTGTTGTCTATTAGACTATTAATGATTTTAATTAAGGATTTAGATTCTAACAACAAAAATATTTTTGTCTTTTGTCATTGATAATCTCCTCCATGTGCTACTTGTACTTGTAGGAGAGGGATTCGATGAAGTCAGAGGTAGTCTCAGCGGAACATACCCCTCAATGAAATAGACTTGTTTTTGGTCTATTCACCAAGTAGCCATTACAAATTTGTTACCCCCAATAACAATATAGGTCTAGAGGGTCTATCTATTTTGGGATTGATTAAAATGTGAAAAATTAAACAATATATTTTGTCAAAAATAACATAAGCATATTTCATCTTTTATATCAATTAAAGATCAAGCAAGCAATATGGGGATGAAGTCTTATTGGGATGCATTCTACCGTTCCCGAAGACCAAAAGACCCTGGAGATTCCAACTGTTTTGAATGGTTCTTTCCTTACTCCGAAACAAAGGATGTCTTTCAATCTGCATTGGCAACTGTTGCTGAACATTTACCACGCAATGATTTCAATTTGATACGTATAGCTGAGCTTGGATGTGGTACATCAGAGCTTGCCATGGAACTGGTACAGGATCATCAAAGTTCATGCTGCATTACTTGTGTGGATTTTTCTATGGCTGCCCTGGAACACAACCAAAACAATGTGAAAAGTAATACCAGGTTTCACAAATCAGTAGCTGGCCATCTTGCGTATGTTGCAGCTGATGCATGTCATCTTCCGTTTCCTGAGAATTCCTTTGATTTAGTGTTTGAGAAAGGAACCATGGATGCTCTGCTGAAGAGTGAGAACACGAGGCCAAAATCAGACCAATTCTTATTAGAAGCTATCAGAGTGCTGAGACCTGGTGGTATGTTTCTACAATTCTCTGATGAAGCACCGGAATTGAGACTAGATCTCCTTGAACGGATGAAAAGTCATGTATGGCAAAGAGAACAGAAACATATATCAGTTTCTTTTAAGAATATATCTCACAATGATGCTCTAGAATATTTTGTGTATACAGTTCAGTATGGTAAGATGTGACAATCTGGCACAAAGATTTAATGGTAGGTTGACTTACTGATCATAAAATCTGAACCGAAATACTTTACTTGATGTTTGTTTCCAGCCATCCTACCATAACCTTTTTTTTTATCAGGGAAGCCAGCTTGACAAATCCTTTTCGCTGTTTTTTTCTTCAACCAATTTAGTTCTGTCACCATTTGTATTTATGTTCATGTCATCTTATATGCATTTATTTATATGGAATTTTATGTTTTTTAATCAATGTATTTTACAAATTATACAAAGAAGGAATTGAATTGAATAAAGTGAATTGAATAGAACTCTCAACAATAACTCAGACACATGGGCCCCCCCCCCCCAGGAAACAAACGGTACCCAAAGTACCCTCAGACGACTACCTCATGGGTATTGTATTTTGTATTTGTATTTATTAACATTTATCAACAGTACAATATGAAACCCAATGTATATATAAATTATATATGTAACAATGATTTTAAGATAGAGTTTACAGTAAATAATTCAGATAACAGAAAGAGGCAAAAAAACGAAAAGCATTGCTTGTGTTGGGAACGCCCATAATAAATTAACACAGTTACTGAGAGAACATTGTAGATATTATTATGAAAATTACATTAGTGGGCTAGGTAGTTGGGATTAGTAGTCCAAGGGATGGTTCTTTGTGTAACTGGCAGAAGTGTTTAGCATGCATGCATGCCATACCATCAACTTTCTGGTAATTGCTTCTAAGGTTTTAATACCTGTTGTACCATTTATAAAACATGACAGTTTTTTTCCTTTGATGACTAATAAAGTGGAAAGGGATGTTAACTACCTCACTCCTAGTAGTTCTGTAACAAATAATGGTGCTATGCGATTATGCCCTTCTGCAAGTCACGTGATAAGTTGTCATGGGGGAAAGTAGATGATGAGGATGATGATGATGCTGACTTTGTTGTTAATGAAGATGATGATGATGATGACAGCTATAGTGATGTTAATGATGATGGTGATGAGAAAACTGATTGAAGGTGATGAGAATAATAGATAGCGATGGACCGATGGTGATATATTATTGAGTCATAATGAATATCATCAACAAGTTGTGATAACATACAAAATTAGCAATTAGGAAATAGATATGCACTATCAATTATATTGAAGACTTTTGCCGATTTTACTTAACAAGATATTTTTTGATTATTTTAGACCATATAAATATCACTTGTAGTACAAAAGTTGTCATTTATGGGTTGGCCCAGGTTAATGCCCAAAGAGAAGATCTATGCATGTATCGATTGTGTATCTTTCAGGTTTTGAAGTGAACTTGATGTGATGGAAATATTTTTTTAGAATTCATGTATTTTATTTTCATGTCTTAGAATTAAACTTTAATCTATTGTATTTCCTGCAATCGTGGGCAACAATATGTATAAAACTGATAGGAATCCACCCCAGAGCAGAGCAGTGCAACTTGTTTTTATGTTGGTTGGATACGTCTTTGCACCCCTTAGTGCACCCGTTCCGAGTTTGAGCTGCCCGCCCCTGTCTGAGTTTTTGTAAGACCGCCATCTCTTGACCCATCATGAATAGTTTTGTGACTATTGTCCAATCTGACATTATTTTCAACCTGCCAGTAATTGGTTAGGTAAAATGTTAAGGTGATTATCAATAATTGTTAGTACAAATCGTGTTTGCATGAATGTTCTACTAAGTTTTGTTTTCAACAAAATACTGCCCAAATGAGAGATCCAAAGCAAATCATTTTACAAATTGGTTAAATTTTACAATTGAGTTAAACACCCATGCACTGTAGTAGTATAGACCCACGCTTTATTCTTCATGATCATTTTTTAAATAAAATTTAAGACAATGTTCTGAGTGCTGCTTAAAGTTGGACGTTCATCATCTCTACGTCAAGATTATGTGATTGTACACACAAAAATGCAAGTGTGAGTCAATAAATAGGATATTAACCAAAATATCTTCCTATACAATTCACATTTTGAAACTCGCATCTATGATATACCCCTGGAATGTTTGAATTTTCTTGTAAGAATGAGAGCATGTTTATATCCTCGACATATATTAGAATTGGACTTAATTTGGGGATTGCAAAAACTTTAAATAATGATATCGTAGGATATATTTTGCGTTTGACCTCGATGCTCAATGAGAAATGAGCGTCGAGAAAAAAGAAAAGTACGCGTTATTTCATTAACTTAAATTATTTTAATTAGTTAATACCCTATTTCTTTATTTAGTGACCATCTCATTATCTTGCTTTAGTGAGTTTTATGATTACCATGGCGATGGCTTTATCAATCCTCTGAATCCGTGTTCATTAAATCGTTTTATTGGGGAGAGAATCTGGCATTGATTGATTTTTTTTTTCTCCAATAAAACTTGGCACGGAATAAAGAGCCATAATATATGTTACGGTTACCGCGTGTCAAAAAATAGGATTTTGAAAATATGCTCAATTAAAAAATGGTCTATGATTAACGGATCTAGAATTAGCAATAGGTCACTATAGATGGGGAAAGTGTCAGGAAAAGGCCTTCGAGAAGGTATGACATGTAACTCAATAAAAAAGATATATAATTAGGACTTTCCTATCAAATCCGTGACCGTTAAGAAACCACAAATGACTGGTAATTCTTATATGGAAATATCAATTGACCCATTCCGAAAACATCTATCCCGGGAACAAAGTAATTGTCAGATAAAACCAGTGAAATTACAAACATTGCCAATCTTAATTAGTAGTTAAAGTTGTCTTTAGAATGATAACGACTTAGCATGATCTTGATCCTCGTTACGTCACCAAGTGCACATGCGCAACAGAGACAAGAACGACGACCTGAAATGACCTTCCCTGGAGCAATTTCTATTTGTCTCTAATCGATTATATAGACACTGGGTCATTTTTGGTCTTAGAAACTCGACCATCTGTGTCCCGGCACGTCTGCACAATATTGCGAGGAGGGGTGGTGTTCCATAATCAGTAATTACTCAAAGATAAATCGGCAATGAAGTGGGCATATCCATGGCATGATGCTCTATATTATTGTCAAGAACAAAATGGGAAGAATGAGAGATAATTGGATTACTGCCGCCTCCAGCATTTTCTCTCATTGTTGGATGCTGTGGCTGAAAACGGGAGGGAGAATATAAGGATGATTTTGCAGGTAGTTTGTGACGATTCCTAATTACTCTCGACATTCAGATTAGGCGCTCCTCGCCTGGCTGAGTGGTCAAAGCGAGATAAAACAGGAAAATAAAGCTAGCATTTTTATGACGTATAATTACTTACCGCAGAAGGGTCAAGGAGAATGTGCAATAAAAACACTTCACATGTCAACAAAGAGAATTCCTTTTTCCTTCTTTTCGAAATTCTATACATCTTAGGTCACAACAAGATTACTATCAGTGTTTGTTCAATTAGGAATTATTTGATAAGTTTTTGAGAGAGTTCAAGTACAAGTTGATGGTATTACGAACCTTGAATTGTTTTGAGGTGATTATTGTTTGGAGTTATCTGAATGGACTCTTTGAACTAGATTAGACGATAGATGTGAGTAATGGACGCCAGACCAAAAGTAAAAAAGAGAGAATATGTTTGGCCTTGCTACGAAATTAGGTCAGAGAAGGACAAAGACAGGCGAAGAGAAGAAAAAAACAAACACAAATAGTAGCTTTGTATACTTCTCACAACTCGTCTGGAACACAATATTGAGCAACATAACAAGCTAGAGATCAGACACGTATTTTTACATGTCAAGGACATGGAGTCATTCGTTCAACCCTGATTATTCTCGCTTTTTTTTCTTCTATCTATCTGTCTACCTATGAATTATATGTATTTAGTTATCGACCTTTCTAATATATATTTATATTTACCTATCTACTTATCTATCCATCTGTCTGTCTATGTATCTTCTATGCAATTCTACCTGTTTTAAAATCTTTTATCTATCTGTAGGTCGTGGAGTCATACATTCCATCCAGATCGTCCTATCCTGTATCTAATTTCGAGTGCAAAATGAAGTCTAGTTTTCATAATTCAGAAATGATGATACTATTTTCGCACGAATATCAATCAATCGCTCTGCATGGAATCATTGCGATTTTGAGATTTCTCATATTCGGTGTCGACTTTTATCGGTCACTGACAAATAAACCGTGTTATTGCATTATTTTTGTTTCAAAACATATTCACTGATTATAGCTTGAGTTTATATATTGATATCTATGAATTAGGTCGCAAACTAACGAGATACTTTAAATATCCCAAGGATAACATTATATTTTGAGAAAAAGCTGATTTGTCTGGCCGGACAGAGAACCCGACTCCACTTACCTCTTTTTTTATATTTTCAAAGCCCATTACTAACGATATATTTAGATACTATATCAATGGTATCTATTGACACACACACAAGTTATGTACAGAAAGAGAAAGAGAGAGAGGGAGAGAGCGAGAGATGGAGGTGGTGGGGGGGGGGGGGGGGGGGGGTCAGGAGAGGAATTTCTTCTCGTATATATACCTAAACCATGTAAACGATGTAGATGATGATGATGATGGTGAGAGAGAGAGAGATTCAAAGAGAAGAATGAAATGAAGATGGTAAAACGCTGGAAATGCCATCTGTATTTATCATTTCGTATCAGAAGTATATGAATAGATGGAGCCATTTTCCGTCTTCATTTCCAGTATTGCGTCTTAATTTCCACACCCAAGGGAATCTTATAGAAATGAGTTCCGAAATGATCAAGGACAATAAATATAACTTTTTGATTTGCAGAAGCCGATGAGAGGTCAAACAATCCAAGGGTCTAACAATGTAGGCCTATTCTTTATTCATTATGAGTTTTTTTGTGTAGATATTTCTCGTTTTCTTCTATACCAGATCTGTATGCCACTGCCACAAGCGTCTGGATAATCATAAAAGAAGAATTAAAAAACACAGATCTGCCAAATTTTTTACAAAGAAAATAAGGTGTAGGACAGGCTTAGAAATGTCAAGTAATATTATGCCTGTCAAGATACTTTATTAACCTTAATAAAATATGATTGTATTCATTTGTATTGTGATACCTCTTCAATATTGTTCCTTGGTCGAAGTTTAAACCACATATTAATTTTGAACTTGTGCAAGTAAGTGTTCATATTAAAAAAACATTTTAGTTTTTATCTCAAGATAATTATCAGAAGTGTTGTTTATGAGAAAGAGGTATATACATAGAAGGGTAAATATTAAGAAATACGAAAGGGTGCATTACATTGATGCCGCAAAGGCATGGGAGCGGGCGGATAGATAGAGCGAAAAGATCGTTATACATAAGTAGAAAACACCCCATAAAGATTGATTGATCTCGACAATAGGATTATCAATAGTCCTGGACGAAAAACTTGTAAATCAAGATTGCGCGTCTACTTGGATAATAGAGATGCAATCGCGGAAAACCAATTTATTTGGTTGCCAGGCTCATGGTCAGAGGAACAAAGTAAATTGGACAACGCTTATTGTCTGACGAGCCACAAGGGTATTCGCCTATAGGTTATGATTTGTGAATTATGCACGTTCAAGTACAAATATCGGTGTGTAATTATCCAAGGAATTAAGTTAGTTTTTGTTTACGGCTGGGTTATGAGTCGCATGGTTGAGGATAAGGGAGGTTTGGGAGGATTGATGAGGTAAGAGAGGGGAAGAGAGCGTATAGGAATCGTAAGAGCAAGGACGCACAGACGCGGATATTGCACTTGTGAAGGCCAATTATATGCCGGATTGTTACTTTGATATTCTCTCTCTCTCTCTCTCTCTCTCTCTCTCGTCCTCGTTTACTCTGAAGAAACATGTTTTATTTGGCTTTCTTTTCCTTCTGCTTCCACCCCTTTCTTTCTCTATCTTTCTCCCTAATTCCTTCTCTCTTAATATTGTAAAATAAATTTCCAGATACTTCTCTTACCCTGCTGTAACTGCATCCTCTTTCCTTTACATTGACTACCCCCACGCCCCCTCTCTCTCTCTCCCTCTCTCTTTCTCTTTCCCTCTCTCTCTCTCTCCCTCCCCATCTCTCTCTCTCTCTCTCCCTCTCTCTCTCCCTCCCTCTCTCTGTCTCCCTCTCCACTCTTTTGTTGAATTTCTAGCTGTTTTTTTTTTTTTTTTTTTTTTACTTTTCAAGTTATCTCCTTCTTCCTTAGTTTTCTGTCTTTCCCAAGGTTTTTGCTGATAGACCTTGATGCAAAATCTGTACATTTGGAAGTAGATTTTTCATTCAAGGGAAAACATATAAACATATTTGATGGATATTTGAAAATTAACAAATTAAAAAGGAAGGACTAAAATATATATATATATAAACGCCTAGCTAAATAAATAAAGCTACATTTAAGTGCCACGGAATTTGGAGGTCCCAAGTTTAAATTCCATTATTGGCAAAACTGTTTCAAATTACCGTTTTTTTTGTGCTGAAATTGAAGGAAATTGAAGGGGGATGGACGTTAATATATGATATATAAAAAATTATAAGACAACTATAATTCAAGACCTAAATAGTTTGTGTTATCGATCTTTCGTATGAGTTCCGTATGTTTTTATTTTCCTCTGTGTAATAGGTTGATGAATTGAGTAATTCTCTCGGGTCTGATACATCATGAAACTATCTCAGCTTACCTCTTCGTATTGTACCTCAAGTCGTTGATCATTCCCTCGCAAGGGGTTTCTCAAAGTTGTAAAATATTTTTGTTGGCCTTTTCTGTTTGATTCTTTCTTCTTTTTATAAACGAAAATAATACAACTCTTTCAAAATGCGTAGAATAGTAAAGAAAAGATAGTTGAAAGGGAGATAAATTTCCTGCTGATACCTGCTTTTTTCTCCTCTTCCACTTCTCTCCAATACCGCCACCCCTCATTTCATCAAAATGTTCTGAAAATTTGTAACGATGACAGTGCAATGTGTTTATGACCTACTAAGTAAAAACAAGTAGAATTACTTACTATAGTTATACAAAGGGCTAAAAGTTGTAATTCAGAAAGCTATGCTCACACCGACATTATCTTTTAATAAAAAGTAATTTCTTCCAATATTATGAGGGTATACAATTTCGGCAGTGTCATGTACCATTTTTAAAAGAAAAAGAAGAATCAGACAATATAACACAAATATTTATTAATGTTCACGTAAGACAAGCAAACAAAATTTACATTCTAGGCCGTACTCAGCAGAATATAAACTAAACATTTTAGACTTAACTTGGATCTGTACATAATTATGATTCTGGTCAATGTTGGTACTGATGTCGAATTTATTTTTTACTTTGTCATTTCTATTTTATTTTATCATTATATTAATTTGTTAAATAGTGGTCTAAAGTGAAGTCAGTATTGAAGTTGTTAATATTTTACTTGAGGGGATTTTACCATCTCACACAAATAATTGCTTCTTCTTACAGTTCTAGTATGCCATGAATTCTCACTTGTGATTCTTGTTAGAAGTACATAACGTGCACAATATCAGTATGGGCTACACAAAATTTACTTAAACAATAATAACCCATTGTGAAATTAAAGCTTATTGTGAATTCAATAGTAAAGTAACAATGTAACACCACTTAAGTCAAGATAAGATAGACATGCATAATAGAGGGAAAGAGCGCCAACAAAAATTGCTCGGGGGGGGGGGGGGTTAAAATGAATAACCAACAAGAAAGGTTTTTGAAGGAATGCATGATGTAAGTTAAAGTCCAAGAGAATATATAAATAAATTGTGTTTGTTTATTTGGTAGATCTTCCATGCAAGCCCTCGTATTTTCTCAAGATAATTTGAGATATTACCCCAGTCAAGTTTGGAGACATCCAGTTCGACACCTTATTAATTCTACACTAATAATTCATGGCGTAATCTAACACCGTCAGCCCCTTCGGTAATAGACGGCCTTCTGTTGTGTGTTCTGAAATAATAATGATGATGATTCTTCGGAATGATAATGATAGCGATGTTTCGAAGCGGACCGTCTATGATTTATCCATGTTTGGAGAGGCAATGTCACAGCCATAACTATGCTTGAATATTAAAGCCCAAAAGCATATCTGCGGTGTACTTACTGGTTAGCCTTAAGCGTTTTGTTGCCACCAATTTACCACCAATATGCTCACATATCCCAAGATTATCAGAGCTTAATATTCTTCACTTAGGAATTTAGATCCCAATATCTCACATTGTGTTTAGATATATTATGAATATAATTGCGAAATTGAAGGGAAAAAAACACAAGATTTTTCCATCCTGTTTAAAAAAACTTGCTCGCCTGCTAGAATAGGCTTTCAAACAATAATTCATACCCTTATTGATAATTTCTAATCAGTGGGAAATACACAAAAAACAACAAAGTTAATGCAGAGAAACAGATATGTAGAATTATGAGAGAGACAGAGAGAAAATTCAACATGAAAGGGAGAAAGTGGGTAATAAAAAGGAAGAGAGAGGTATAATGAGGGAGAGGGAGAAAGGCAGATAATGATGAAGAGAGGGAAAGAGAAAGGGAGAGAGTGAGAAATAGAGAGAGAGAGAGAGAGAGAGTGAGAGAGAGAGAGAGAGAGAGAGAGAGAGAGAGAGAAGCAGAGATAGATAAATAGAGAGGGATGAGAGATGTGATGGATTATTGTGGATAAGACGCCTGCCGAGTGTTTAACGGATCATGAGGTTCATAACCCGCCACTGGGTGATCAGCATATTATATCCATTTAGTATTAGTCAAAATTTTCAAATGAACTTCAACGAGTCCTTCGATAATATTTTGTATAGTGGCCCCAAAGTCCAACTGCCGGGCCTTCCTTTTTTTTAATGAAACTGAAGAGACACGTACATAAATAAATTGCTTCTAGGGTAACATAAGTTTTTAACAAACGTCATAAAATTGACCAACATTGGCAGGTGTCATATCTATAGAAGATATAAACCTATCGGACTTTGAGTAGGCCACGTTTTATGGCTTCCTATCTTGATTATCAAAAAACTAGAACAGCATCTCTAACATTTTCCATCCAATGATATACGATGGCTAACTCCTTGTAAAACTATCACACTTCTTTAGCATTCATACCGCCTTCCTCAGCCCGCCGCATAGCCCCCCCCCCCCCCCCCCCCCCCCCACCCTCCCCCTTCCCCCTAGAGCGACCCTCCGCCCGATGATCTAACTCGGTGTCACTTTGAGCAGACGATATCGCAATAATTATGACGCCAGAAACCCCGACTGGAAATTTATCATTTTGGAAGCGCGCGTAAAATAGTCATCTTCCTTAACCACAAATGCAAATTGATATGCAGAGGCGTTGTATGAGCAAGGAGTTAAATTGCTCTTATAGAATGGAAGAATAACGATCATTATCGTTTCAGTATTCACAATTACTAGAAAAGACGGAAATATGTTGCTCTCTATTGTACTAAACAATAAAGAGCAAGAGAGAAAGTTAGAATAACAGCATTCCTCAAACTCTATATAGAAAACATTAGAAAATGTTAATGACTGAAGGAAAGAAAGATGAGAGAGAAGAGAAATGAAAAATAGAAAATTGGCAACATTATTATCATGTTATAGGGAATCGAGAAAATTAAGTCAGGTACACACTGTTATGAAAAGTGATAAACTGTAGATAGAATTTGATTTTGTCTCATCTATTAAAAGCGTAAATTAAAAATTAAAGAATGGGAGAGATGATGGAGGGATGACAGATTGGGGAAGAAAATATGAAAAAGATGAAGAAGAAGAGGAAGAAAAGAAAAAGAAAAAGAAGAAGAAGCAGGTGGAAGAGGACAAGAACAAACAAATAAAGTAAAATAAGGATAAGATGATATTAAGAGGAAGAAGAGAAAGTAGAAGACGAATAAAATTTGAATTGAAAGAAGAAGAAAGAGAAAAAGAAAAAGACAGATAATGGATAGAGTTGCAAAAAAAAATCTCTTGTAGCCCCCCCGCCCCCCTTCATTTTTTAGATGCCCCCAAATTACTTTAGTTTGATGAGAAGGTCGTGTTCTCACATTTCTACACCACGCGTGAGTGAATGATGAGGTATTCATTGGGCTTCCACGCCTGAATCAATTCCAATACGTCATGATTTGCGCTCTTTGCTTGAGTAAGAAATGAATGCATCTCAACTCTCTCAGCTTGCCAGGAGTCTGAAGAGAATAACTCTCCTTTTCTTCGACAGATCTGATAGACTAGATAAGAGATGGGAAATAATATATATATCCTAAACTTAAAGGAAAAGAGCTTAAGATCTTAAGATGCCCGTTATATTTGTTACACAGGCTTCCTATGCCTGCGCCGGTTCAATTAATTAAGATTAGTAAACACGGAGATCCATTTATAAAATACATAAGTCTGAAACATATATTTTGTGCCAAAGATTCCAAAGAGGTATTTATTAATATTCAGTGTCAAAGGTACACCGATAATAAATTCCCAGTGTGACAACTGGCATTTCGATTTCAACAACAAACATTACAAAATAGCTTACATGCAAAGCTTTACAATGTATTGTACAGGTGCAAGAATGATATAGAAAGAGCAAAGTAAACTACACTGTACAGTAGAAAAATATCAACGAAATGAAGAAAAGAATAGATGTTCATATAAAGTACAAATGATAAAACACGAGTCGTTCGTCAATAAGCACTAAATACATCGATCAGGCGGAGAGCGTTGCCTGAACAACGACAGCAGTCCCAACTCTTGTCCCGAGGGAAATGGAACTGGAACCATGGTGGAGCCATGGTGGAACGCTGTTAAGAAACAAAATCAAGGCAGGTCTTAAAAAGCTGCGACATAGTAACTTCTGGGGGAAGTTACATCACACGTCTATCTGCCTTGAAGTCTAAACTTGCTCTCCTACTTAATCAAGTAAGAATTCTTCTTTATATGGAACACAGTAATTCAACAAAAGTATTTATCGTCTTACAAGTAGTTATTGGGCTATCACTAAACTATCTAATCAAAAGTATTTTACAATGGCTGAAATAACTATAAATATGTCTGGCTTGTGAAAAGTAGTATCTTAATCCATACACAGTCACAACCATCTTGTATCAAAGGTCAATGGATAAATACATTAAAATATAATACAATGAGTTTCCAACGCAAGGAGAATCACACTAAACAATATCATACAATTAATTCAAATTGTATGAGGAACTTGTGATATCTCTATAATTTACTAGAATAGAACATGAATATACTTTTAGGAAGGTGAGTGTTCGCTTACCTGTTAAGAAACAAAATCAAGGCAGGTCTTAAAAAGCTGCGACATAGTAACTTCTGGGGGAAGTTACATCACACGTCTATCTGCCTTGAAGTCTAAACTTGCTCTCAACGAGAAAGCCAATCTTCCTCCCAAACCAGGCAAACAACCCCACTATTCCCTATCCCTAAGACAAAGGGGTACCAGTAAATGTATCCACTGGTCATTCATGAATTATGTACTCTACGAATAAAGGAAGTGGTCTGGGTTTAAAACATAAACAAGGCCTACATAATAGGGGTCGCTTTGTTCATATCTCTTTGTTTCACCAGTGGCATATACCAGAGAGGTGATCTTAATAGAAACATAGTTTAAAGGTACAATTTAAATAGGGGTTCAACAATTTAAATTAATATAAGCTTACTCAAAAATAGAATATAGTTTTACTCAAAAAATAGAATATACCTTAATAAACAGGGTCTGACACTCTCCCCTCCTAGAATCATGGCGTCCCGACATCTTTAATTACAAGTCAATACAATAATACATTTCCGCAAACTTCAAAGGACAGAGAGAGATTCACCAATCTCCTACTTCCTTACCAAGATGGCAAGATGTAATCTCTGTAAATGACCTCAACATTAGGTACACCTCTTCAGTCAAACACCGCATCCAACTATCAGACGACACTCCCTTTCCAGAGAACTTCCGAATGATTCCTCTAGCTGCCACTATGCGTCACTCTTGGGTAGAATGAGCTTCACCCGAAAGGTGGTGGCAATTAAAGATTTCATTGGTTTGATGCTCATTTGTCAAATAAAACTTGTAAAATAAAAAATAACCAGTGCCAGCGTTGTCGTCTCTGACTGAACGCAAACCTAATTGTCATTGTGAAAATGCAGATGGGCCTCGATGTACCCAACATGTATGGAACTTCTGATTCCACCTGCACCAAACACGAACAGGTCGTCAATGTGTTCCAAGTGACGATGCGCTAACTTCTTGTGATAACAATAAGCAGATACATTGTATGCATGTCACTTTGGATCGACCCAGTGCCCATAAGGCACTCACAGGGCACACACTCCGTCAACCTCAGCCCAGACAGTGAATTGGGTACCCACTACTAGTGCGGCTGGAGGTTTATCAGATGTGGCCTGATGAGATGGCGTCATCTGCAAACTCATAATTGCAGATCGCCTTATGGGACACTTCTTAGGTTTATCTTTGGCCACCTGTTCGGCCAGAAACTTCACTAGCTCTGTCTTAAACCTAGGGTTAGAGTCAGACATCTTTAAAAAGATTATAAAGCTAAACTATCCAAAAACAGGGTTAACAAAATAGTTTAAGATATTAAGGTTACTAAATGTACCATTTATAAAAACCAATCAAGATTCTAGAAAGTGCTAATTATTATATAGAAGACAAAAATAATTACATGATGAATTCATATCGAAATAGCAAAATAGAAGCCACAATAACAACTGAGCTGGACAAGCTACCCCTTGTTTACTGTTAGTGCCTGTCAGTAGTAGGGCTGCTACTGATTTGACCTGAACAACAGCAACAAAAATTGATTAGGTCAAACTTCAAATTATTAAGACCACTTTCAAATATACGCTATGTCCAACTTAGTGTTTTACAAGTTGTGGCATTTAACACAACAACAATCATACACATAATATTGTTAATCTCGATCTTCCAAGCAAGGAGAGATACTCAATAAAAAGCAATAAAAAAAAGGTATCATCTAAACAGAATTTTCCTTTTGGGAAAAACAACTAATGTTTTCCAAGAAAATTTAACATCCGGGCGGTGCCTCCATTTGTTACACAGGCTTCCTATGCCTGCGCCGGTTCAATTAATTAAGATTAGTAAACACGGAGATCCATTTATAAAATACATAAGTCTGAAACATATATTTTGTGCCAAAGATTCCAAAGAGGTATTTATTAATATTCAGTGTCAAAGGTACACCGATAATAAATTCCCAGTGTGACAACTGGCATTTCGATTTCAACAACAAACATTACAAAATAGCTTACATGCAAAGCTTTACAATGTATTGTACAGGTGCAAGAATGATATAGAAAGAGCAAAGTAAACTACACTGTACAGTAGAAAAATATCAACGAAATGAAGAAAAGAATAGATGTTCATATAAAGTACAAATGATAAAACACGAGTCGTTCGTCAATAAGCACTAAATACATCGATCAGGCGGAGAGCGTTGCCTGAACAACGACAGCAGTCCCAACTCTTGTCCCGAGGGAAATGGAACTGGAACCATGGTGGAGCCATGGTGGAACGCTGTTAAGAAACAAAATCAAGGCAGGTCTTAAAAAGCTGCGACATAGTAACTTCTGGGGGAAGTTACATCACACGTCTATCTGCCTTGAAGTCTAAACTTGCTCTCCTACTTAATCAAGTAAGAATTCTTCTTTATATGGAACACAGTAATTCAACAAAAGTATTTATCGTCTTACAAGTAGTTATTGGGCTATCACTAAACTATCTAATCAAAAGTATTTTACAATGGCTGAAATAACTATAAATATGTCTGGCTTGTGAAAAGTAGTATCTTAATCCATACACAGTCACAACCATCTTGTATCAAAGGTCAATGGATAAATACATTAAAATATAATACAATGAGTTTCCAACGCAAGGAGAATCACACTAAACAATATCATACAATTAATTCAAATAGTATGAGGAACTTGTGATATCTCTATAATTTACTAGAATAGAACATGAATATACTTTTAGGAAGGTGAGTGTTCGCTTACCTGTTAAGAAACAAAATCAAGGCAGGTCTTAAAAAGCTGCGACATAGTAACTTCTGGGGGAAGTTACATCACACGTCTATCTGCCTTGAAGTCTAAACTTGCTCTCAACGAGAAAGCCAATCTTCCTCCCAAACCAGGCAAACAACCCCACTATTCCCTATCCCTAAGACAAAGGGGTACCAGTAAATGTATCCACTGGTCATTCATGAATTATGTACTCTACGAATAAAGGAAGTGGTCTGGGTTTAAAACATAAACAAGGCCTACATAATAGGGGTCGCTTTGTTCATATCTCTTTGTTTCACCAGTGGCATATACCAGAGAGGTGATCTTAATAGAAACATAGTTTAAAGGTACAATTTAAATAGGGGTTCAACAATTTAAATTAATATAAGCTTACTCAAAAATAGAATATAGTTTTACTCAAAAAATAGAATATACCTTAATAAACAGGGTCTGACATATTGCTTATATTTTGTGAGTCGCATGATGACTTCCTTAACCTAAAAGTAATAACTATGATAGGACTTGTCCAGAAGATTATCACTGGCAGTGGAAAGCACTGTATTATAACCATGATTATTATTATATACTGTCATTATTTGTTATCATACACAATTTTCTTTGCTTGCATGATAGGCTATCTATAATGGGTAATAAGAATGATCAACATCAAATGACTGAAATGACGCAATATCCGTCAAAGATGTATAACATGGCAAGATAATGGTAACAATAATGGTACAAAATAATGGGAAGTATCTGGCCGATTTGCTTAAGTTACGAACGTGCTATATTATCTATTCTTTAATAATCATAGTATATGCATCTATGTAATCTTTCAATACCTGTCCCATACATCCTTAACAGAAATATTGGACTCCATTCGCTGACAGTGATCTGAGAGGCTGTCTGTTTGTATCTCGAGTAGCCTTATAATTTTATCATTCATTCCACCTCAGTAGCGTATTATAGCAAAGAGCCGAGTTCGATTCTCGGCGGAGACGGTGTTGGCAAACCTTACAGTTACATCTTCATAAAAGCTCCGATTATGAGGAACAATGAATCCACAAGTTCGCAAATTATTCTCTCGTACATTTTGATGCTGAGGATCTCATACTATTGTGTTTAGCTTGTGTTTGGTGTAAATCAGCAGGGGTAGTTCTTTGGAACTTTAGGCACATTTGGTATTATAATAATTGTTTTTTCTTCAAAGAACAGGCCACTTTAATCATGTGTAGATAATATATAGCACTGGCTTCGATTTCTTTTCATGACCGGAGTGACGAAATGCAAGGGAATACAGATTTTCTACAATATTTACTCGTACATTTTGAAGGATATTATACGAGGGAGCGTAGCGACCGAGCAGGAAGATATTTGCATTTGTAATAGTCTAAACGCTGCACTCTTGGGCCCTCCAGAGCCTAAAAGTGTGTTACAGTTTTCAGTCAGTATTTGCCATACATTTTAGTGTGCACTTATTAAAAATTTTCCCTGGCACTCACTTTTCTGACATTGTAGCTTTAATATGATACATGTTTTAAATACACGAAAGATACCATCATGTATAGTTCAACATTTATTTAAAATAAGCATTTTGTCTTCTTGCTAGGAAAAAGAAATAATAGCTTCAGAATGACTTTTATTTCTTAATCTCTCAAATGGGATTCTAATTAACCCCAATTATGTTCTTCAGGATGATTTATCACTCTGTTTAAGATCTAGTATGATAGGTTCGGAAAACCCATAAAATTTCACTTGTAGCTGCATCAGCGGCTAGTACAACCATGGCCCAGCGTTGTCATGAAATAAGCACGCCGTGAGCAATTAGGGAACAAAGCAAAGAACGGCGGGCGAAAGGCATACAGCTTGAGTCGCCTGTCATTTTTCATCAGGTGAAATTCGCGCCAAATTCGAGACGCGAGTGGGACAGACGACAGACGAGATGACTTAAAAGGAAAACGCGCGCGTAACCAATGGCCTTATACAATGAAATAACGTAACGTAATTGACACAATAACCCTTATCACCAAGATAGCATCCTTTAAAACTGTCTATCTCTTAAAGTTAGTGGTTTGGAATACATTTTCTAATATCTCAATAAAGCATACACGAATAATATGAAATTCCAACTTTACGATATAGATGTATACTTATGGAGGCCTTTAAAAAAAAAATCAGTACGTGACCTGTTACACAAGCATGTTCAGGGGGGGGGAGCTTTTGGGGCTGACTGAGCCCCCTCACTGCTGGATGCTTTCAATATATCCGAATTAGAAAGATCTTTTGTATTCCCTCATGACAATTGTATGGTCCTTTTTTATGACAAGTAATTTAAAAGGTAAAATATCATTTAAAAACTGACAAGATGGAACATTAATCTATTGAGAAGAAAAAAGGGAAATGTCTTTGTGGCTTACGCTCTCAGCCGTAGCTAGCTGTGGTACCCCCTCCATTTGTTTTTACCATCACTGCCTCACCCAAACTCCCACAATAGACGTGAGCTAGGACCCATCCCAAACTTTGCATCCCCAGGACCCAATTTTCATTCTTTTTAAATGTTCTGCCTGACTTGAGATGTTGCTGACTTTTTTGTGCACCAAATTCATTTTCTTTATTGATATAATTTCAGGTTTCGAGTTAGGGGACCATTATATCATAATCCATATGAATTTCCCCTGTAAACGTGTTTCCTGATAACAAACGAAGCGAAAGGCAGGTTTTTTTCATTTTCGCTCATAACTTGATAACCCACGACAACGGGGTAGAAAAGTTAACAAAAAATAACCGTCAAGCTACTGGTGGTACATGACTGTAGTTGTTTGCATTTGTTCATTATTACAAAATCACTTCTGTATTCGAAAACAAATAACTTGTACCGGTTTTCCTGTGGTAGCGCGCATTTTGCACTCTATCATAAATATTAATTTGAATTTGAGTGCCGATTCTTCTTTGAGTGTCAGATTGCACCTAGTCGAAAAGAATCGTATAGTTGAGATTATTCCCTTCACTGTGATATAACAAGTGTTACGATTGGTGAAGAAAAACAACTTTTGAAGATGAAAAAGTGGCCAATGATGATACTCGATCGATATTCTGTTCTTTGGCTGGAGTTTCCACCGGTCACCGTTTGTTTACACGTGTTGGGTAACTGTATTCTGAAAACATGACCGAAGCTTATGTAATAATCAACGATGAGGGCCCTTTCCCTGGATCCCCGCCAGGGCCTTGCTCCTATAGACCCCACGCTGTTAGACGCTACGCCCGCTGTGCACACTTCGCTCTTCTGAGACCCAAAACATTCTGTTTCAGCAACCCCCCCCCCCCCCCTCATCACATAATCCTACACACGCCCAGTTGTTAAGTGTCTTTGATATATTTTCCATCCCATCAAATCTCCCTCCAATCGAAGGATAAGAGCTATTTCGTTATGGTTCGATTGCAATGGCCTGGATATGCGTATACAATTTCACGGAAGCGCCCCTATCACATTATGCCTAAAAACACACTAAGGCCTATCGTTTTATGCCACGGTGCAGAAGGTGGATATGATATCACATTATAGAATCGAGATTGATATGGTAAAGCCTTTAATCTGCAACGTTTTAAGAAATATGAAGAATTACGCAAAGCCCCATTTATATTGAATACCATTATAACAGCAGCTGTTTATGTCGTTAAACTTAGCGTGTTATAATTATACCGTCCATATCATACTACCTTTTTACCATATTAAGGGACACTGTCTTTGCAGAACACTGTGAAATCTTCAATAAAGTTGATGCTTTATAATTATTTTTTCGACCTTATAGACAAAAGTTTAACAATCATCGATACACGAGTATATAGTAATTTTATGATTTACAATAATCCAACGGAAAACCCCCCCATGAAAGGCTATAAATCGGGCTCGAAGCAATATCTCGTAAAAACGCGAGTAAGATGACGTATCACAACGACCTCAAGTTACCCCGTCAGACATGGATCTGATCATCTGTCGCTTTACGTCACAATGTTATTATCCTGGCATCTCATCCATTCACATGTTACAGACTGTTCAACGTAAAGATAGGAACAGTTACGATGGTACTGGTCGTAAACAAAATAATAAATTGCTAAAATGTGATTATAGAGATTTTACATTCAATTATATCGTTTGCTTGTTTCTGTTGCAAATTGTTGTCATTTGTTTGTAGAATGTACAAATCCAACTTTAATTTAAAGGGACTTGGTAACATTGTAAAGATGAGAGAAAATGGTGCTCAGGTATTGACTTCAATGCTAAATGTACAATTAAAGATAATCTGAAAGTTTGAGTGAAAACAGACCATTATTAAAGAAAAAAATTGGGAATACTGATCTGATCGACACCTTAATCCCCCCAACTACATTATTACAATTTAATTACATTTTAGGTGAATGTAAATCGTCACAATACAATGAATTGGCTTTATTTACCATTCCAGACATTTAAGTATTGAAAGATTTTTAAAAGCCTGTCTTTTGTGTTATTTTCATGGAAAAACGGTTGGGAAATTTCAAAAGGTTGGGAGAAATTTGCACAAGTTTTGTTTGTGTATCCCCTTTCTTGTCGACAATAATTATGTGTAAATAAACGTTTTCAATCATAATATGCAAGTCATAGGTCATAGCTAAACTCAAATCGCAGTCAAGATTCTATCAAAGAATTTCACAAATTATATAAACCTATAAGTTTTCACATATAAAAAACAAAAAACGTATAAAACCTGACAACAACAAGTAAATGAGCATGAGTAAATTATGCAACAATAATTCATCCAACATTGTACAGGACGTCAGAAGGAATTAAAGAAAATAAGGTATCAATATTTTTGCATACAAGGATGCATGGCAAATTTGAAATAAATCGGGACAGTAATATAAAGATTTTGCTCGATCATTATTCATCTTCTGTACTGCAGCATTATGATAACACCTAATCTAATTACGTGCATATAATTATTAGCGCTTAAAAAAAGTCTTTTTTAATTATTAAAATAGCAATTAAACTCTACTTGATGTGGGAGGTGATCAAAAATATGTAAAGAATAGGCAATACACAAGGAAAATCGGACGTCAACTTGAACAGTATACCAGATTTGAAGAGCTTAGGTGTCAATGAACTTGCAGTTAAATAGAGCAGTTATGATGCGACTCACGTGATGTTATCAATGATATATATGGGATGCACCTGTGTGTTACGCACTATTGTGTTGACTTAAGTCGGTCAATGGTATGTCTTGTTGCAAAATCATTGAAAGAGCACACATAATCTCATTACGAGTGGTATTTCCCTGGTTTATGTGTATCGCCGTAAGCTAAACACCAGTCACTCCTCGTCAAACATTGTCAAATCCTGCTTCATTTCTCATTTTGATCGAGTGTGGGTTTTCTTCTTGATTCATATTTCCCATTCGGACGAACAGGTTATCATCTGAAATAGAATATGGTATTTAAACTTTACAACATAATTATGCTGGTAGGAAAATGTGGTACACTGTATATAGTTTAGTCATTTTACGAAATGACCTCCCACTAATATTGCAACAGAAAATATTGCAACTGTTTTAGTATCATAAAAATGCACTTAATAACATACAAATAGTCCTAAGGAATTCAAGTGGTGGAAAAGGGTGATAACAATACATGAAAATAAAGGCTAATTATCACCAGAGCAGATTATACAATTAGACAGGCCAACTCGGTTTGAATTGTGTGCTAGTCTAGCAAAGTAACATGCGCCGTGGTCCAACTTATACAATATTTATTGACGGCTCTGAGCAATGAAATGCAAGGACGTCCTCTATATAATGAAAGAAAATAAATTACAATTCAAAATAATTATAGTAAAGTTACAGTTCAAGTTCAAGTTTTATTTCCATTTTCGACAAGAAAAACACAAATTATGTACAATAAATAAATGACATAAATTACAAACAACATTTTTACAAAGTATCCAAAAGTAATTATACAAGTGTACAATCATGTTATATTTCTTTGCATAACATAATTCATAATTTAGTTACAAGGAATTATACGTTAATCATATCATACAATCTAAATCAAGAAAAGAAAATTGCTGTATATTTATATATCAAGTGAAAATTGGTAATTCTGGGAAGGTAAGATCATAAGACCAAATAAATATTCAATTAATTTAGCAAATTATTATTGCTTATTACTATAAGATTTGAGCAAAAATATTTTAAGTTTTTAGGGATGGACTATTTTTAATATCTTCACTTTAAAAATTCCAAAGTCTAGGAACATCATACATAAATGACTTCTTGACTAATAAAGTTCTAAAGAGTGGTAGGTGAAACTCGTTAGACCATCTAGTTGGGTACTCATGAAATGACCGATTTAGGGGGAACATGGCATCACATTATGTGGAAGGGTCTTTCTACTGTAGTTATACATAAATTGTCCAAAGTGAAATAGATACATGTCATTTGTTTTTAATAGTCTTTTAATAACAAATAACGGGTCTGTTCAGCAGTGGAAATAAATGAAATGAAAAATGAAGAAAAAAAGAGTAAAGCAGAATTGTAGATAATACGGAAAGACTTCTTTTGTAATACAAATGTATTTACTTAATAGAGTTTGCTGTGTATTGCTCATAGCAAGTATCCCATAATTCAGATATGGTAAAATTAAAGATGAATAAAGCATGAGTAGGGATGATGTCGGAAAATGAAATTTAAGTTTATTTATTATACCAATAATCCGTTAAATAATCTTACACGTATTATCTATATGGTATATCCACGAAAGTTTGTTGTCAACAGTTATGCCTAGAAATTTAATGCATGAGACAACTTCCAAGGGGGTATCGTCAAACACAATATCCATGGGCAGTGTGTCTTCAGAATTACTAAATAACATATATTTGGTCTTTTGGATGTTAAGGGATAGTTTATTAGCTCTTATCCATTGGGTGAATTTTTCAAGTTCAGAATTTACATATTGACTAAAGTATTTAGTTTTTATGGGAATAAAATAAATTAGAATCTTCTGCAGAAAGTATAAAATAATAAAAGGAAATCGGATGATTTACAAAAGTCGTTTATATAAATAATAAACAATAAAGGGCCCAACAAACTTTCCTGCGGGACTCCACAATTTATACGTTTTGCATATTGGAATTATGAGCATTCAAAAATACGTATTGTCGTCTTTTAGATATTTAGTAGCTCTTGAACCACTCGAATGCATTCCCACGCACCCCATACTGAGAAAGTTTGAATAATAAGATGTTGTGATTATTGGTGTCGAAGGCCTTGGAGAAGTCCAGCAAGATACCAACCAGATAAAAGCATTTTGTTTAAAGCTCTGTCAACAAAATTAAATAAGGCATCTGCTATATTATTTTTGTCTCTAAATCCGAACTGAAGGTTGGACAAATTATTATGAGTTATGAAAAAGTTAACATTTCTACGATAAATAGCTTTTTCTAGGCCTACTAACATTCGACTTATTACCTTCTTTGTACAGGGGTGACCTTTGCAATTTTCATGTTATCTGGGACTCGTTCATTAAGTAACGGCAGATTAAGAATGTGTATACTAAGGGATTAACAATTGAAGATATTACACCTTTTACATTAACATTATTAATATCATCATAGCTGGGACTCTTTTTGTTATTCACATTAGATAACATATCAATGATATCTTCTTTAAGTGAGAAAAGTAGTATCAGGATTAGGTGTGCATTTTCAGGATCTTCGACATTATCATCCTTATACCTGATTTTAGTTATTTCTGGTTTGTTATTGGATAATCACAATAATACTAATGATAAACACAATATTTTATTCCTTTCCTTATTGATATCATACGATTTCGAAAGTATGATGTAACAGTTCATTTTAATAATAATAATGAGATCTATAATAGTACTAATAATCATCATTATCATCATCATCATTATCATCATTATCATCATCATCAACAACAACACCGACAAAACTAACAATATCCTGTATAGCACGTCATACATGATTTCTCTCAGTGCTTTCCAATAACATTGGACGGACAACAAACAACAAGATTACCTTCCACATATTTAAACTTCATGTTAAAATATGCATTCTGTATTTAAGAGAACTAAAATATAATCTCTATTACAGACATATCTTCATATCAGTATTGTTACTATATTTGTTACACTGTGTTGCATAATAAGAATGACGTACTTTCTTCTTATCTTTCTTCGTTCGTTCGTTCGTTTATTTCAAAACACATTTTATTTGGGAAGCCCAGATGTAATGTGAAATGTTGAACTAATTGTGATAGCTCATAGCAGCCCATAGCAGCCTGTTCTTCGATGAGTGCTAACATTTAAAAACAAAAACAAATATAATCTGAACATGCAATATAAATGATATAGACAATGATTATGATCGAAACACGCAAGGGTCGATTTCTAAGTACCTTTTCATATTGATTATAATTCAAATTATGAAAATATATAATTTTATAGACGTCTTTCAGATTGCATTTCATGTTTCATTCAAAATGTATTATTCTAGTAATCTATATTCCATCATTGTTAAGGGATCAAAATTGTGACAAAATCAAACTGTTTATGGTTGCGCGCCGTCACTGTGTGTCACAAAATGGTATTTCCTTAATGTCAACACTGGAATGAGACTTCTGCTTATAAATCTCAACCTAGTCATTGACTTGAGCCGTTTAGGAGATTGAGTTATTGCACAATCCCACATCTACACCATCTAACAAATATGGCAATCCCTTGAGAAACGTTTTCAAAAGGCCATCGCTCTCCCTCCAATCGAACACCGGTTAAGGTCCAGGAGCCATTGACCTTTAGTGAAGTGCATGTCCAAGGGGTCAATGTGCTGAGAGCGTAATATTGGTTGGCCGAAGCTTGTTGGATGACCACTGTTATTGTTGGCGGCTTGTTAGGCTGGCGAGATTTGATAGTAGCTCATTTACTCGCCGGCCGTTTCTCTCAAACACTATACCTCCAGCTCATCCATTTATTCATTAATGGGCGGTTCGAGGAGCGAGAGCTCAAGGTGTCCGGTGTCAACTGTGACCATCTAAAAGGTGCATCGTTACCCTTGTCTTCAATACCAAGTGCTTCAGATACCCAGTGATGCTATCATCATAAATATGCAGCATCAGCCTTATTAAAAGAAAACAAAAAATATGAATACTGAATCGTCAAAGTTCATTCATCTTTCGATTTTCATCGTCATGGCGTCTTCATCTCCTCCTTATAATTAGGGAGCGACAAAAAGAAAGGTCGAATAGTTCGGCCATCACGTGAAAATAATGATGGAAATTCAAAGAATTCATATGTACGGTGGTTGACCGCTATATTATGTGAACGAGCCTCCCATTTACCCTCTCCAAATACTTTATAGGCCTAGTCTTTATGATTTCAGGCAAAAGTATGTATACAAAATAACCTAAATTAATTTGCCAATGAAATATGTATTTCAGTTCATATTAATGGCAATAATTTTTCCATATTTTGATATTGGGGAGAGTAAATAATATAGTTAGAGCTAGAAAAGGGTTAACACATATCATTTTACATAGCGTAATGCCATCCTGTCACTCAGAGTACACATTGATTTTTAATTTCACGTAAAACTCATGCCAAGTATGGAAGATATATATCGCAAAGTGCAAAATTAGAACTTAAGTGCTCGTTGATTTTGTTTTGTTTTTTGTCACTCTAAAAGAGGTATTTCGCACAAAACGTAGGTCAACTCTTGTTTTTTGTTATTAATGAGAACATTATGTCTTGACTGTAGTGTAATCATGTCAACACATGAGATGAATATCATCAGATATGATAAATATTTGTCAAAATCGTATATTGTTAAATTTTCAAAGGTTTCAGAGTGGTTTATAATTAATCAATTAATAAATGAGTTACTATAATAAAGATCTTCGTGCACATATTTGCAATAAATTTGTTTACAGCTTGTATTTGAATAGCCCTTACAAGGTCGTGTAGGATTATATTTTTCCATCATTATATAATGTTACATGATGTTCTCTATCGTGTCTATTTTCGGGGGGGGGGGGTGCAATCATCGATTGGAAGTACACATTGTGTATAATACATAGTCCATCACATAACATAAATGAGTGGGTGAAAACTACTCTAATGACCCCAATGATAACAATTAGATCTAGTACGATTGTTACACTGATTCTATAAATTGTTGTGCACTTAAGCCTGAATATTTGTATGTATTAAATGATAGGATTTGTCTATTTCTATAGAAAATTATTCACTAAAACTCGATGTTCGTGCTTAAAATGCCTACAATGGAACTCGAACGCAAGTAATATACGCAATTTCCAGAAATGGGCAGATATGCCATTTATAATTGATAGTTATGTCATTTTTAATTGTTTTCAGGGTATTTCGGAAACATAAAAAATAGTATATCCTGAATGGCCTGACAGTACGAGAATGTGCACTGGATATGAAAAGTCTCATTTTTTTCTCTACGGGAAAAAAAAAAATCATTCGCTGACGCTTTACATTTGTTTTAAACAAGCATACTGGAATTATAACTTCTTGAATTATTGTACAAATAAAAAAGACAATACTTAATTTGATAATACAAATGTTATGATCACTATTATCATTACAGATACATTAATCGATGCCACAACCCATGTATAGGGTTTCACGATCTTGAACGATAATTGGGTCAGTTTGACGCCCCCCCCCCGTCCCCCCCCCCCCCCGCCCTCCTCCCCTCCCCCAGTACGACTATGGTTTCCTGCTTTGTGGAAGGTGAATCTCTGAAACTTGTCCAACCAACATGTCGCTCATTTCTGCCTGACATACTTCTCCGCCATTGCTAGAAATAGTAACATCAGTGTGTCATATTAATCGAAGGATGGTATAAATGACATTGACATGATACATGTTAATGAGTCATTATTATTGGTATTCATACTCAGCTTCAATTAAAACAGCTGACAGAGAACTCGTTACTTATCCATTCTACCCTGAGATGAACTGAAATTTCTTGATATTTAGAGATGGTTGTTAAATGATCAAGTATAGACAGCTGGTTACTACCCGATTACCACCAAACACAGATGCCAAGAATCTGTATCAACAATTTTCTTCAAGTAGACATTTATAATGTTTTTAGTACTCTTCCTTAACTTGGTTTATTTCAATTATCCTTTAAGATTTTTGTGTCGATTCAGCCCTTTTTGCAAGTGCATCTTTCTCCCGAAACCGACAAGTAATCAAAAGTCAATCAGGCAACGGCTACAAGAAATTATCATCAGCAGTTCAAAATCTTTGTCCGAGCAAAACGACTTGTAGAGTGTTAGTTCAATTACTTTACAGAAGTCGCACACAGTCACCAGAAGAAAGCTAATTTTGGGGACTCCAAGACGATAGTAATAATAACAAAACGAAACATCTAGAAAGAGAAACGCAAACGAAAGGGCACTGGAAACTAATTATTGACAGAAGGTCGTTTCAATTTCATCATGTCTTCATCATTTGCAGATACAAAAGCAACGTTGGGTGTATGGTCTGTCTAAGTCATTGCCAAGCAGGCTTGGCGGCAAACCCTTTCTTCCTATCAATCTTGCTGTATTGAATTATCTCAAATCAAACTTAACGACAGCCTTACGGTTGTTAAATTGACCCAAACCTTAACCTTGTATCTCGTCTTTGAATGATTGTAGCGGAGATTATTTTTTGGTAATCCTGCTTATTCCATTTTCATCTCAATACTCTTTACGAAAAGTCCTTACCAAGTACCTTTTATAAGGGGCACGTACGACCCCCAATACACACACTTTCTTATTCTTGTTAACTTGTTCTTGTCCTTTTTCATGTTCTCGTTGTTCTTGCTCTTGTTCTTTTTCGTGTTCCTGCTCTTGTTCTTGTTCTTGTTCTCCCTTTTCCCTTCTCCCCCTCTTCGATATCTTCTTAATACTTAAGTATTCTATTTCAATGAGGTATCATAGGTCTGAAGCTCTCAAATAGAACTTTGGAGTAAAAAAAAAGTGTATACTTCGTCCTTGTATTCATATAAATCGCTTCATCTGCCGCGTATACTCTTTAACCCCAACAAAATAATTACTATCATAATGTTGAAATAAAAATGATTATTACAAAAACATGCTTAATGAAAGATTTTAGCTGTAACATGCAGCATAGGAGATCGATTGCATGATCTGCGTATAGAATGAACATTTTAAAAATTTGGCATAATTCCAGTCGGAGGGAGGGGGATAATGAAATGTTATGCGTGGGAGGGCGGCGGGGGAGGGGGCAGAGGTTGAGAGGTCGGTTGAATTACATTCCCTGTTTTCATTTTCTTGCTTGTACCCCTTTTAATGGCTATAGGTAGATGGCCCTGGCTAATCCACTCAAGTTTGAATGGCCCACACGATATTATTATCATGTTTTTTCGACAAAATAATATCATATTCTGGAAATAAATTGTTTATTGAATCCAGGGCCTAACCTACGAAAAGAAAGAAAAACGTTCCTTGAACAACCTTGAACTTGAACTACCGTGCTTGGTGATGTTAAGAATGATCTGCCAGAGTAATCTGCCTAATATTAAGAGACAGACCTTAAAAACCATCAAAAGTTTAGATGAATACCAGACCGCCGTTCGCTGTTATTCACACAATAAAAGAGCCTTTTTCAGCTGTTAACAGTCAGCGATGATAATGGTATTGTGAAGGGGGTTAAAGAAAAGGAGAGGCAGGGTGAGATGTAGAGCGGCACGTGGCCACAAAGCACCGGTCACGATTTGACCAGGGATGGTTTTTCATTCATGATTTGAGATCCAGTGATCAGAAGACAGCTAGTTTAGAGTTGATCTGACAGGCGAGCCACGCGCCAAGTGCCCTTACTTAACCTTCGACGCGTGGTCGTAATTGGGCAGACATGATAACCCCCCCCTTCCATCTCTCCCCTTTCTCTCTCTCCTTCTCTCTCTCTCTCTCTCTCTTTCTCTCTCTCTCTCTCTCTCTCTCTCTCTCTCTCTCTCTCTCTCTCTCTCCCTCCTTTCATTTACTATCCGTCCACCTCGGTTTTTTCTCTCATTAATGTAGTTGACATCCTCTTATTTTAATCCTGACATTGTTCACTCTTCTTTTATCCGACTGATTTTCAAAAATAGTATTTTAATGAAGGCATTAGTGAAAAGTTTTACCCCTTTTACATAAACAATGTCTGTACATCAAGGACCGTTCGACATTTAAAGAGATTAAAAAACTAGTGAGTGGCTTCATGTGCACTATACCTTGAGAACCCTCCCACGGCAGAAAATAATCAAAATGATTATAACAAGAACGTGACACCTGAACAAATATGAAAGTAAAAATGTAAGATATAACCAATTTTCTACTGTATTTCATCATCTTAAAAATATGTATCTCATGCTATTAACGCCGGCTGCGCATGAGGTATCTATTCAAATGCGTCAAATCTATGAGATTCAGGTACATTAAGGCACGACCATGTACAGACACAGACGCAAAGGCCCACGCTGCGCCTGGTATAGTTGGTTTCAGATTTGTTATTTAAAAAAGATGCTGACGGTATACTTTCAAAGCAAATCTACACAAACCTATGGTTTTTATCGAAGAAATATGATATCGTGCCTCTGTCGCCGCTCCACGCGAGGCGTCACTTATTGCGCCAAATATAGACGTAGGTTCGATAACGCCCAATGCACATGAGGCGCAGCATTGCTGACGTAAGGGACATGTGATGCGAGAAAAAAACATCGCAAACAAAGCGCTTGCAAAAGAACAGATGCAAAATTTCATCTGATTTACTCAGTCCGTTAACCATGAGGCGTCATTTGTTTGTGGAGATCTGCGTCAGTGACTGTCGGTAGCCTTTGACACGCCATCCCAAAACTGAACGCAAGGTGAATAGTACAAACATTGCATGTGTTAATAGCACTGATTAAGTTCAAAATTTCGCATTGAACGCAATCGATATCATGCCTTTTGTGCGACAGACAGTATTCATAATAAACGGAGTCTATAAGCATAGACGCCCCTTCATGACACTATGTGTGATGGCCTAGCGCGTGGTGTAAGATCTTATCAAAGATTGACGTTGGTGGAACATTATCGTAGCTAGTATATGGCAAACCAATGAATGTATAGCACATTGGATTGACTTTGTGAATGAATCAGTGACGCTTCATGTCCAGTCTGCATAATAATGCTAACAATAATAACAAGTCATGTCCATATAGCGCAGCAACAATACAAAATACTATACTACGCCTTGGCTTTAGCTGAGTCGCAATGATAGGCGCTAAAGCATTCAAGAATTTCTTCCTACCGAGTACCCATTTATTTCACCTGGGTAGATTATTGTAAATGTAGCTCTGTGTCTTGGCAAATGATATTAGTGCCGCGAAGGGACTCGAACCGCGAACTATGTGATATATAGTCCGGTGAATTGTCCAGTAGACCACAACACCTCTACATGTCGTGTCCAGACGTATAGGACTGACGCAGTCCTCCGTCATCAAAAAGGGACTTTTAGATTTGCACGTCGACAGCTTTGACTGCAAGGTGTGACGTCATTTTAAGGCACTGCGCATGCGTCACGTCGTCTCAGTCGGCGATCGAGAATGCGTCAACCTTGATTTTCCTAAATCTAGTATACGGTACTAGTATGCCGCGTGCGCGCGCGTGCACGCTTATAATTACTTCCTGCATGCATGTATATCGTCGAGTGAAATCTAAAAGAATTCAATTGTATTCAACATGGGCAGTTGAGTACGTTGACGCGCATGATCAGTCGGCGTTCGTCGTGTTCTCGTCCACTCAATCTAAAAGTCCCTAATGACGCTTCATGTGCATCGGGCAATTACCGCAAGATATATCCATTATGTTTGGCCTGTATACAGTGGCGCATGAATTCTATTGACGGACGGGATCATTCATTGCTTGGCGCATTGCTTTTACGCCTCACGTGCGTACACATGTATATACGACATATTACGTGGTTTTAATTACATGTAATTATTAAGAGGTCATTGAGGAAAGAACGTGATCGACTTGACCCCCATGCAGCGATTACGCGAGTGTGGCTTCTTGTGATATCCTCATTTTAAAGTATGCAACGATGAAACCCTGCATAAACGAATATAACATTTGTAACTTATCCTTGGTGACGATTTAAAAAAGTTAATCCCAATATAATGGCTGACGTTATTAATGTGATGTTATATAGATTCATATCATTATGAATTTAAAAAGTAAAATACAGGTACATGACTTAATAACATATCGCAAGAATACATACGTATATTATTCTAAATTATTCCAAAGAGTTAGAAAGATGGTACTTTGGTTGATCACAAAATCAACTAAAACTAACATTTCACATTTGAGGGGTCCACAATACAGACATTGCTTTTTAGTGGACCCCTCTGTTTCCAATATGTATTCCTTGATTGTTGTAAATGATTATAATTGATTTGTAATGTTTTGTTGGAAACAGAATAAAATTGAATTGAATTGAATTGAACATAACGTACATCGACTGATGCCATAGTTTTAGCAATAAATTGCTTCATATCTGTCTTTTTGATTACATTGAGCTTCGATCTTTTTAAAAGTTGATTACAGTAAAGATGCAACATGTTTAATCGAATACACGTCACCAATTTTGGAAAGAAATTAAAAATTGACTCATAGTTTGCGATGTTGTTTAAAATCTGAATCTATTTGAAAATACAGATCAAATCTTTGGGTAATTTGATGTTTTCATCAAAATCAGTCAAACATAGAAATAAAGAAATATTACAAAATCAAATCATCCGTAAAAGAATTTAGAAGTCGACTTGTTGGCGCGTTTTTTATGATTGGTTATTTTTCAAGGTAATACAATTTTTTTTTATTTTTTTTTAAATGTTACTGTGCCTCTTACCTCATCTAATGATTTTGTATAAACTTTGTATATTCAATCTACTGGCTGTGATATACAAGGCTATCTTATAAATTAATCTAACTTAATTGGAGTGAAATTAGGTAGGTTTAATCTTGAATCGTTGAGGCCACATCTTTTTACTTCCTCTGAATATTGATTGATTGATTGATTGTCTTGATTACAACCCTTTTCTATGATTTTCGAAGAAAGCTGTGGTATCAAGTGAAACTCGAATGTTGGAATCTGTTTCTCAACACGAATCAGCCAATGTGAGACGTCAAGACAGCCACCCCAATCATCACCCATCAAATCATGCCAAGAACCGGTCCCTAAATAACCATAATTCCTTTATTGAATTTGATGAAGTTAATCTGTATGTTTACCTTGGTAAGATTGCGAACTGGGTGACCATTCAGCGCTCGATGACCGCTGATAATGGTCAACTTTAGATGGCATTGACCCCGTCGTGTTCTGAGAGCTTGACCCAATCTCTTGCGGTCTGCGGCCAGAACCTTCGGAGCGCTGCTTGATTTACGTGGCTTTGTGCAGCATCGTCTTATCGTCTGCTCCAAGCTTCGAAGACGCTCGAAGCACAGAGACCAATCCTCGAAAGAATACTCTCCTAGGTGTGAAGCTTTTGAAAGCAATACCTGGAAAGTCGTGAATGACGACAAGGACATCATCTTCTTTCTTTCCATTTTAAAGTTTACAGCAGTCAAGTTCATTCACAGGTTGTCGTATGTTTGTTTTTATTTCCGTCATGATAAAAAGTACATAATTATTATTCAAAAGAAAATATTTATGAAAAAATTATGAACGTGTACATAATATACATTTTTATATAAGCAAAATAATAATTTGGCATTGAATTGAAAACACAATTTAGAACGAAAGAATGTACAACGTAATTAACAAAAAAAGAAAAACAGACAAACGGATAGCCCATTTTGGAAAGGGAAAGATTATTGTACCGTAACTGATAAGACTATGTTTTCAGTAAAATAATTTGGTGTCATGTATATTATTGAGGCTTTATTTTCAGAATAGTTCTTCCTGCTCTATTTTGTAGCTTCTGTAATATTATTGATTGATATATTTTTCATAGGAGACTGCCATATCATTTCCGCATAATCTAGATGATGTAGATTAACATTTTGGTATAGTTTTTTAAAAATTAATTCATTTTCCTAAACGACGGAGAAATGAAATCACGCTATACCAACTTTTTGTCAAAAATGCAAACACCCCAATATTCTAAGAATTTCACTTGATTTATTTGATACTTATATCAAGTCTGTTATATTTTTTGAGCATGTATCTATTTCCAATGAGCATGCTCATGGTTTTGTCATAATTAACCTTCAGTATATGTTTCTGCTAATCCACCTGACCTGGTTGATAATTAAGGGTTAATCGAACTGTATGTGGGTCTTTATGAGAAAAGAAAATCAACGTGTCATCTGCATACAAATGAATTTTACAATTATACATTGTTTTTAATTTTGGTGTTTCTTAATTCAAGTAAGAAGACCAGCTTTTCCTCGTGAGATGATGATTTATACCCTTACATTCTTTTCAAAACGAATTCCTTAAAACAAACAAAAAATCACTATATTATCATGAACTTACCCTCCCCCAGTTATCATGGCTTTAGTACGCTTGTACGCCACGACGTGAAAGGGGGCAGCACGTGGTATGCGTACACCCTAGGGGGGTGTTTGGGCTTTTACCAAATCTCTCATAACACGGTCTCTTATCGTGCGCTCTTTGCCCCCTAGGTATGCTATTTATGGATGCAAAAGGTCGAGTTCTCGATGACCAAAGATGACCACTGATGTCATTTATTTTCAAGAGAGAGAGAGAGAGGGGGGGGGGGGGAGACGAGGATATTGAGGGAGGGGGTTCGAAGGATATCATTTCGTGTCGCAATGCCCCCACTTTGAAATATGCGAATGAAAAAGGTTAGAGAAGCGGCCCAGGCGAAGGCTTTTCTGACACTTGATATACCTAAGAAAATAGGAGAACTAATTTAAACTAATTATGAATCTAAGAGCGGTGGCCAAGGAAGATGGCTGAATCGGTCTCGTGTGTACCACCAATACACGATAACTCAATTAAAACAAGAAGGAGAGGCTAAAAGACTCGTGCCCCGACTCGAATGGTAATGACTTAACGTCGATATCGTTAGTTAAAGCATGTGAGTGGCATTATGAATACTGGAATTGGATCGGGGAATTACTCCCTTGCTGCACTATGTGTTTAAATGAAGTTGGTGGTTTCGAATTTATGCATTTTAAGTGATTGCCCCCAAGCAATATCCTTTCCTTTTCTCCTTCCCTTTATTTCATTCATCATGTATTAACTTTGTGCACGCAACACATCCTAACTAACAAAATGGGAAATACTATCCAAATTAGTATACGTAACTTAGGAAACTATCAATAAATCTAGCATTAATGTTTAGCTCTCTATTAAAGATACTATATGTCCCTTTTGCAGCAAACATCAAATTCTGTAGAACTTTGCAGGAATTATGAATATGTCATTGTATGTCCTATCTGTAAAATTTAAACTTTAGCAGTGTCCTAATATTCAAATTATGCAAGGAAACCCGTTTACTTGCTAGACTTCACTGTCAGACACTATTGAGTGACTGA
This sequence comes from Strongylocentrotus droebachiensis, assembly GCA_035222895.1. NCBI lineage: Eukaryota > Metazoa > Echinodermata > Echinoidea > Camarodonta > Strongylocentrotidae > Strongylocentrotus > Strongylocentrotus droebachiensis. Next base: position 62,892 of record JAVYIG010002844.1, on the reverse strand, counting down.
CTGGCTTTTTTCTTCTTTGGAAATATAACTTACATAAAATGAGCTGTGAAAGGTACATGAGCATTTGTCTACATCAATAACCCAATTCTTGTAATGGCAAAATTAAACTGATTGAATCTTTGCGCAGCATAAAACGTACAACCATTCGGTACAATGGTCTGAAAATAAGACTATTACTTACTGGCTTTATAGCTCTTAAGTCGACTCGACAACTAATAGTCGTTATTTTCCAACTTAAAGACATTTTCAAATCCCCCTTTTTTTTAGGGAAGTTCTAAATTGGTATTATCTTTCAAATGCCATTGAAATTTAACCTTTTCATTTGTTTGGCCTGCAAATGGGACGTAGTACCTTTAAGTGCAATTTGTTGAAATTTATGATAAATTTAATGTTGTGTTTTGATCCGCGTGTTTGACAAATCCAATCCCTGGTAATATTTTCAAAACGTTTGAAATAAAATCATGCACTGAAGAATATCTTGAAATACATGATATTCTACTTATTGCGTTATAACTTGTGCAGGATGAGGAAATCGGAATGTATGCGTGTCAATCTATCCCGGACAACTACGCTCGGACAATTATTATCTCAGTACACATTACTGCTGGATTATGTATATCCAAGGGCTAGTTGTCCAGGCCAACCCATGGAGTCCAGTGGGTGTTTCATTAAGCTGCGCGTAAAGTTACGCATGACGGATAAATGGGATTCTCAAATCCTTTTAATAGGCTAAAGTTGAAATATATATGCAGATGTAGATTAACCTTATCATTATTAACAAAACATTTTAATGCAAAGTGTATTTTTTGTACTGTATTTTAATTGAGATCATGGGAAATACAGTCACATTTTGTTACAATATCAGGGAAAACTGTGGGCATCCCAATTGGCTCTTCATATTCAATTCATTTGTAAAATCATTCGTAACTTTACACACAGCTTTATGAAACACCCCCTCCCGGGGTATAATCGGGGGCAGTGCTCAGTCATAATTATAACGGCCCCCTCTCTCTCTCTTTTTTTGTCCCCTTCTATCTGTCTGTCCCTCCTGCCCCCTCCTTCTCTCCAATCACCCCTCACTCTCTCTTGAATTCATATGGTTATATTTTCTATATTCAGAAACAAATAACAGAAACAAAAATAGAATGGTCAATCTATAAATGGTACCGTAATCAGACATACCTTCTTCGTGTCAAAAGCAAGGCATCAAACTGACCGCTCCAGACTGTTTTCCCATTCTTTCCCGAAAACTGAGAGAGGTTGAGACAGACAGAGCTAGCGTCTGGAGCAATCAGCTTCCTAAATTGACCATCGGCAAAGTTTAAAGCCTTCCTGAATTTAACCGTCGCCTTGGTCAAGCCTCTGATCAAGATGAGAATAATTCCTGAGGCAGTTACACCAAGATTGACGTCCGATGCTGTGTTTTCTCTTCCTCTCTTTCCCTTCATAATGGAAATTATTATTTTACGTGACCATGACAATATTACAGATGGTCAATTCATATACCTCTTGTTATTCCCGATCACAACCATCCAAAATATCCAAGCCAAAATGAAATGTCTGTATCATAATGTGTATTCCAAATGAGATTTGATATAATTATGATGCTTAGTGTAATTGTTTATTGACCCCCATCATTTGCGGTCATTTAGCCGTAATGAAAAATATATAAAGGACTATAAGCAAAACATTATAAAATATTACATACATACAAAAGCATAAGAATCAAAACAACACGTAAAAAGCACATCGCAATCCAATTCCTAGAATTGATCAAGTAAGTTACAGTTATAAGTAAGTGTAAATATTAATAAGCTAGTATATAATTTTAAAATTCAAGTTACAAAGTCAAGTCGGATATGAATTTAATGTCACTCATTAACTACATAAATATAAGAACAAGTGAGATAATTTGATTGAGTATAAAAGAAAGGCTCTCTCTTTCTTTCAAGGATATACGAATAGTGCAAAAAAGATTAAAAAATGCATGAAAATAGAAATTGTTTTTGACAAATATGTACATCTAGGTAATAATAATAATAATAATCTGGATCTATATAGCGTTGAATACGGAATATCGTTTCTTAGTGCTTTACATTCATTATTACCAAAGTCATTGGATTCAGTCACACACAATATGCACCATCTCCACTCCCTGAGGAGTATACCATTATGGTCACCGTGAGAGCATATGACAATTACTATTTAACACAAACGTTTTCGTCATCCAACCGGGTCCCCATTTCTCTCTTGGTTATGGAGTGGCAAATGTAGATGGATGCCTTGCCAACGGACTTGTGCCGTGTCGGGGATCAAACCCACGACTTTTGAATTTCAAGTCAAGTGCTTAAACCACTCGACTACAACCCTTCTATAATTGGTACATTGATAAATGTATGATTACAAACAAAAATAAAAAGAGAATGAGAGAATAAACCATTAAAAAGGCCATTAAAACAACCCTAACTATAAAGAAACTGATTTTAGTTTTGTTAATATATAAAGGGAAAGAAAGAGAGATTGAGAGCGAGCGAGCGAGAGGGGAAGATAGGGAGGAAGAGAGAGCGAAAGTTCCCGTCAACCAAATCAGACCTGAAGATAACATTTCCCACCACTGAGCTATTCAATGCCTGATTTCCGCAATGAATATGATGTCGTCTGCATGCTTCTGATTCACGATTTCAGCACAAACTATTATTATTTTTTCCCCGACGACAACTTCTGCCTCAGGTCCGACACCAACCAATTACATCTCCAATATGATTTTGAAGAAATGCCTCTAGCCAAGGCAGATTTTACCCCCTTCATCGTTGCCTTTTCTCATATCACTTATTGAAACAACTTCTACCAATATTGTTTATTTAGTGCAAAGAGCATTTTGGGCGCTGTGTCTTGCTGATTGGTCAGTGTTAAGTGTAGTTACATCGATCTCATCAGTGTATGTCGTCTGGGTTTGTTTTTAATTAACACGCTCAAGGGATGCAACTCCTTACTAATCTTAGCCACAAAACTCCAATGTAGTCTACAGGGTGTCTAGGAAGCAGACATTCAGCATTTTGATACTATTGTTGCTTGTAATAGTGTGTTACGTTCTTGTCTGTGTATCACAAGCAATATTGTTTGTGAGAAAAATACATATTTTCTTGGCTATATTTGACGATATACGAATTTCATTGCTATAGTATGACAAAGTTCATAATCTGATAATAATAATAATGATAATACTAATACTAATAATAATATGTCTTGTTTACCCAGGGTAGCCTCATGAGTATTCATACTGTTCTCCCTGATAATAATAATAATGACAAGAACATTAATTTTAGTGGAGTTTTGTATTTATGGCACCTTGCCACTCCTGGCGCTCCATTAGTATTACCCCGGCTTTATAGCAAGGTTGCCATTACAGCGCTCGAGCATTAATTTTAAAGGAATTAATGCCTGCCAGGTACCCATTTACTTCACCTGGGTGGAGTCTGGCAAATGTAGATTAATGTACTACCAATATTAGAAATTTGATAATTTTATGGATAAATGACTAATTTTAATCAAATTGGGTCCAGTCTCATCCGTTTTTTCTCTTGTCACACCCTGAACAAGTATGCACTTTAGTTGATTATTGCGACAAATGTCACGCTTCCTGCGACACTTTACCCAGTCACTCTTTCTCTATCTTTGTTCCTTAAGGTCAATAAAGTGACCTTGCACAAAGAGTGCCATGGGCGCCACAAAGAGCAATCACGTACAATATTATTAAAATAAAAATCAGACTTTATATTTCTTTTCTTCTAATATTTTCTTCAATAATATAGAGTAGTTTTGTAGTTCTTTCTTGCATCTCCCTCGATTGTAATGCATATTGATCTTTTATGCCCTTAGAATTTAGGGTGCTTTTCATATAAGGTTACGGGCATTTACAAGTAAAATGCTAATGTTGCAAGTATGATTATAAACATCGTATCAACTTGATTTGTCTAAATTCAGATATTCTATTAAGTGTCTAGAAATTTTGCTACAAAACATTCGTACACCTGTATATGATATTTAAGTTTTAGATGCTGGAACAAAAGGAGTACCTATAAAACTATTCAAACCTTGAAACTGAATTGTTTTATTGAAGTTAAATAAAATGTGATTTTTTAAAAATTACATTGACATAAATTAATCTTGACAAAATAAGATTTTAGATAAAGTTACATCATGTTCACAAAGTTAGGAACTATCATATATATAGTTGTACATGTAATTAAAAAAGAAGAACAAGCCATGATAAATTAGGTACTTGGATAGTTGTCCATCCATGTGTCCATCATTCAAAATTTAAATTTAGAAGATTAAAGGGGGCAAGATCGATTCCTTGGGGAATGCATATAAGCGAGCACTACCATTTTAACTTCATGAAAATACCCCATACATTTTGTTTCAAAGTAACTTTATAATGAATGGTCTCTTAATTTGTTTCCAAGTTTTCCTTTTCTTCATTTTGTCAAGTCAGTTTTTTTTTTTTACTGTTACATGTACAATTGCATGCATTTTCTTAATTGTGTCTGGGATTTTGAAGGGGGAAAAGGGAGCAGTCCGATTAGATTAATTCGTTTGGGGAACTTTTGGTGAATTACCATAATATCATTCAAGATGTTAAAAAAAAACCGATAAGGTTCTTAGAGAATAATTCTTCCCAGATCATAGATCCCAACTGAGAGAAAGATACTCGTAATAGATGTATAGATGTTAAAAGCGCCATAGGCCTAGTTAGTTTCCGACTCATGACCCAGATGTATTGAGTTCAGAACAAGTTGGCATTTAATGCATTTGGGCATTTGCCTACATCCAATCCACTTGAGCCTAAAAGATGATTATGGAATTTGCGTCCCCTATTAAAGAACTGCCACACAACCTGCTATCACTCTAAACAAAAGAATTGATATGGTAATTTGTTTTCTACTAATAATTCATCACCTTTGAAATTAGCTCAGGTGTCATGACATTGTGCTAGCGGCGATAAACTGAAGTAGATATGTTTGAAAATGAGTTTCTGGCGGCAACGGGAAGGTTCGTGCCCTGTAATCTCTCTCTGTCTTACATGCTGGACGGTGATCGACAACACTAGAATCATCAACGAGACGGAAGAGGGGAGGAATGGAGAGAGGGAGGGGTTGGGAAAGGGAGGGGAGGGATGGGATAAAGGGGGTTGGATTAAGATTAAAAATAAAGTGGGTGGAGGTGTTTGGGATATGGAGGTATAGGGAAGGATCGGGAGAGGGAGGGGTCTGAGAGAAAAGATTAGAGAAAGTGGGTTGGAAAAGGAAGATCTAGAGAGAGGGGTTGAGAGACGGAGGATGGATGAGGAAAGGGAGGTGAGGGGGAAAGAAGAAATGGGGAAAGTGAATTGGGGATTCTCAGGAGTGGGGAGAAGGTGGTTGGTATAGGGAAGAGAGAGTGAGGGAGAGTATGGAGGATGGGGAGACGGATGGAATGGATGAGGGAGGAAAGGGATTACGAAGAGTGGGGGAGATGGAGAAGGGGACACCAAAGGATGAAATCATAATAGATGGTGTGAGAATTTGCTAAAAGTGAAAGGGGTGTGGCAGTGTCCGTTCGCAGTATAAGAAAAGAGCAATAAAAGAGAACTACATTTAATAAAACAGTCTTAAATATGTAGACCTATATAGACCATACATTAATGGATGATTTTTGACACTTATAATTTCCATTCGTAGCCTTAACCAAAAATTAGAATATAACAAGTTATCTGATAAACATCTAAATTATATAAAATACACCGAAGAAAACAGAAGTGTCTTCAGCCCTAACTTGAGAGGTCACGTCAACGGGCACCCAACGTACGTTCCTTTAAATATTTATCAGCTACCATTATCATACAGAAATACAAAATACGACTGAAAAATACATCATCTTTATAGAACATGCACTATACTGACCATTATTAATTTTGTAAACCCTATGTTTTTAAAATGTACGTTTGACATAGTACAGTGGCGTCATCGTTTGCCCTGCGTGTATATGTTGCTTAAAATGACGTTAATGTGACACTATGGAATAATATTAAGTCGTCTTAAAAAATATCTTTGTTGTTTTATTCTTCTGAAAAAGTTATGACTATTATTTTATTCCTTGTAGCACGAAAACCGTCTTTATTTTGAAATTTTAACAAGTTTGGTAACTCCCTCGACATCTCGTGCCGATATTGGAGCGACACCTCGTCGACATGCCCGCCGGCGATGCAGGGGGAAATTCGAACGGATGATCGATGGACCGCACAGGGCTGCATCATGACAAGAATTCAATGTTATGCAGCACGCGTGTATGCACAACAGCTCAAACCTATAATGCTATGAAACTATACGAGAAGGAAAAAATGATACAGATAGAGAGGGAGAGAGAAAGAGAGAAAGAGAGAGAGAGAGAGAGAGAGAGAGACAGACAGAAAGAAAGAGAGAGAGAGAGAGAGGGAAGAAATGGAGAGGTATAGACAGACATAGAAATAGAGAAAGAGAAAGGGTGGAGAGAGAGAAAGAAAAAGAGAAAGAAAAGAGAGAGAGAGAGAGAGAGAGAGAGAGAGAGAGAGAGAGAGAGGAGATCTATATAGGAGCGAATTCAAAGGTTATAGAAACCTACTTTTTGGCCTCGTAGTGTATGGCTTTGATAATTACATATATTATATATATACTTTTGATGAATACTGTTTGAATCGCTAGAAAATAATGATTTACTTTTATTAAAAACTTTACATTTCATTATTGTCTCTAGACATACACATCCGGTTAATTCTCAAGTAATTTCGATCACGTTCTGAACGCTTCGAATAATCATTTGCATTGTCCGATATAATTATTTAACAATAATTGTTTAATATTTGGTGACTAAGCTATTGGTTCAAACATTTGCAAATTTACCCCTTTTCAAAGTAGGAAGCCTTAAGTTAAGGCAACCAAGATAAAAATGAAACGGAAATGTTCCGTCATGTATATTATCATTAACTTGGGTATCTTATATCTTATTTAATAGCTAAGTTATGCTTTACAAAAAAAAGGGGATAAATTGGGTGGTATAATCTTTCTGGGTCGATGAAAAGGCTATTATACTTTTTCGTCATGCCTTCCTCCCCGTCTGTTAATTTCTTCTTCTCTCTTCGTCATCCCAGTCTGTCCTTTTTCTTCATTTATTCTTTCTTCCAAGTTCTTTCTCTCTGCGCTTCTTTCGATCAATGATTACTGATACTCATTCCCTCCTCATCACAATAGCAATGATGATGACAATAATAACAATAATAATAATAACAATAATAATATTCTTAATAATATTCATGATGATAATAATATACAACGTCATCGTCACCGTCATCATCGTCATTATAGTGGTCGTCATCTTCATTATTCCTCCAACACGATCGCAACTATAGTATTTCGTGTAGGTATTTGTGTGTTTGTGTTTGTGCGTGTGTGCAATTGTCGGTATGGTGACTGAATAATATATATATATATATATTTTGTATATGAGAGTCCTTTTTATAAGCAATTTGCTTCTTTGGGGTCCTGATCATAATGATTTGCTTTGATATTTGCATTTATGTAAAAGTTCCGCTTTTATATAGCGCGTAAATCATGTCTTTAAACGCTTTACAGATATACTTTCAACTCAAGGGCAACTTTAATACCCTATGCATGCCATATCCTATTTTATGTTGTATGTTTTGCTTTTATAATTATGTATATATGGTTAATAAATTCAAATTCAAATTCAAATTAAAAACTACTTTGGATAAAGTCGACTTAATGCAATTTCAATAACCTTGTGCGTAACCTATTGAAATGTTCGTATTGCGTAATCCGAACATGATTTCTATGAGGCATAATAGGGTATTGATATTGTCCTTGAGTTGATTTTTCGGAAATAGATGCGATCATGTTTTTCTTCTTTCTCATCAGCTTTTGTTCTCTAATCTTAGATATGTTTTACTATATTTTGAGTATTCTTGCTTACCGTTAGGGTTTGTTATAATGTATGCTTCCGATTAAAGAGAGGGAGTGGGGGGGGGGGGGACACATTTTGGACCTCCATGGGCTTAAAAGTAGGTGAAGTAGTTCACTTGTCTTGTTTGGCCCTGTCCTTAGGTGCATCTACAATTTTTGACCCAGTTCTTTTTTTTTCCTCCTGTATACGTTATACAGCTTCATTGAAATGGATGGTAATTTCTTTTTAATGTATTCAACAGTCAACTATCTGAAGGCCGATATTCGGTGGCAGGAAAAATATTTCCGGAAAATGAAAATGAAATACCAATTTCTTTTTCTTTCTCACGAGATATCACCGCTTTGCATTTTCTAATATCTGAAAGGGGATATAAGGTGTATATTCATCCCGTGAAGTGCACATTTCTATCCTTTTTTTCTTCTTCATTTTTGTTTCCTTCATTCAAATCAATCAAGATCAACTTTGCCGCTAATCAATACAATATTGAAAATGACGAAGTTTACTGAATACTAAAACTTAAAAGTGTGAACCATATTATAGTAAAAATAAGTGTTAATGACTTAATATATTGAAGTAAAACAATATATCAAACATGAATGATGAAGGAAGGCAAAATTAATAAATGTATCAAATCATACAGCGAGAATACGCAACTAAAAAGAAGAAAAAAATAGAATATGATCAAAAAATTGATAAAACGGATGTGTGCAGATTGACGATGGATTACAAAAAAGGCAAGAAAGAGAAAAGTAACCCCAAAAAGAAAGAAAGACAGGTAGAGATGAAATAGAGAGTGGGGGAAGAGAGAGAAAAAGAGGAGAGAGAGAGAGAGAGAGAGAGAAAGGGGGGGGGGGGTTGAGAGAAGAATCCTTACATGGTTGTCACTACACAGTCTACAGATGATTTACAACCTCCTACACGACTCTATCCATCTGGGATAAGGAAAATTGGGAATTATAGGCGCGAGAAAATGCAGCGGAGAAGAAAATATACAAGCCCTTCGTACCACGAGATAAATATTGGAAGAGAGTTATGACACAGATGCTTGCATATACTTTTTTAAGTACAAGTGCTGAATTTTAAAACCATATCCACCTTTCGTAATTTTTCAGCGTTTACCTTTCTTTTAGCTTGTTAAACCGCCGCTAAAAGAAAACATCTTATATTTCGCGTTTATTTCTAATGATGACGATGACGAAAAGTGTAATACGCTTCACATTTTAGATCTTGTAACACAGAGCTCGCTGAATTCATTTTCATTCATTCTACACGATTTTTTTTTTTTTTTTTTTGGGGGGGGGGTTTAAAATAAACAATATCTGAATAAGAAAATAGAGAAAAGAAAGTGATGTTCGTGGTCCCTGCAAAACAGCAAAAGACAAACTCGTAATATTAAGCTCATTCGCTTGAAAAAAGGAGAAAAAGACAAAGAATAGGAATATAAAGAAGAGTTAGAAGAAGAAGGAAAAGAGGGAGGAGGAGATTGAGGAGAAGATGAGTATTTTTCGAATTGTGGCGTTGAAAACTCGGAGGGTCATTTCGCAGACGTTCGTTATCAGATCTTATTGATAGGCTTCTATAAAAACTAACACACATGCATAAACACAACAACATACCAACACCCACATCATTTTGAGCCCGGTATTATAATGAGTTGCGATTGATTCAAATCAATCGCATCTTGAAATTATTCGCAAATGAGATTGGAGTTGAATGAATGATTCGTGTCACTTCCAACTTTTTGTAAGACGGGGCTCTTGTTTCATATTCTATGCTCAAACATTATAATGGCAATAGTCTCGGGAAAGACATAGACCTAGTATGATCCCGGATGACCATTGTTTAAAGATTTACTACACCTAGATGGAGAGTGGCAAATGTAGGTTGATGTCTTGCCAAAAGACATTGGTGCCACGGCGGAACTCGACCAGTGTACCATTATGGTTTCCAGTTGAAAGGTGAAAAAGATACACTATGCTTGAAATACAGTGACAAACTCTACTTGTAATAGGACGCTCTTTATTAAAGACATATAGGATGCGCAAAATACCACCAACCCTCATCCTCCTCCTCCTTCTACTATTGTTATTGATAACAATAATAATAATCGTATTTATCAAAATAATAATACGAGCGTGTAACTTTATTTCCCTTTGTTTAAGACATTCAGATGCTTGATTTTCCTTTTTCAGAATCCTAAGATGTCAGAGTTTCTGAGGCACGCCCTCTCTGGACCACACCTGAATCTATTTCTCTATGTTTTAAATATTTTCTCCTTAAATACTTCTATATTGAACCCGTCCTGGAAGTACTCGCTCGTAAATTGTGCTATAGTCACTTCTAGATCCTAATCTAAATAATTGTCGAATGCAGTCGCGTGTGATTCATTAAGACTTCATCAGGTTTTTATTAATAAACTACTACTACTACTACTACTACTACTACTACTACTACTACTACTTCTACTACTATAATACTACTACTACTACTACTACTACTACTACTACTTATTCATCTACTGATACTACTACTACTACTACTACTACTACTACTACTACTACTCATCACCATCATGATAATTACCATGATAAAATGATAACGATATTAATAATCACAATAAATAACCCAATTTTCAAATTACGTGATTTTCTTTTCCAAATTCTTTATTAAATGCATTTTTTCTGTTCCATACAATACAACATATCAGACAAAACAATTTGTAAGTTTTATTTAAAGTTAAATTTTACCTTTCTTGCTGTAAATCTTTCATTGCCAGGAAATATTCCGTGCCATTTCAATTTTTCTTTTGATGTCTGTCTCGCAAATGGCATCATCAAGTAATATTTTGTCCTAGGTAGATGTAGTTGTTGACCTGCTCTATGAATTGTTTTTATTCACGTTCATAATAGGCCAAACTCTTCACTCTCACTTTTACTTTTGACTAACACATTTTTACTTGATAAATAGTGATGGAATTCTTTCGTTGTCTTAATGACTTAAATATTAACGCATGTCAGAATTATTGTAACCCTTTACGCCATAATTTAGACCTCCCTTACACATACATCAACAAGCATGCGACGAGCATGATCATAAAATATAAGCACTAAGTAACAGAAACTGCTTCTATATTTCTTTGGGAAAGGAATAAAGAGAGGGCGATCGACCAGTAGGTCCATGAAATAACCGAGAGAGAAAACATGCTCAGCAGAGTGTATGCGCCTATCAGACTGCGCAGCCGCAGAAATTATCGTCGCACGCACGCTCTCTTCCCATTCACAAACTATTATGAGATCATCATCAACACCAAACAAACCGGATTATAAGAACCTGCCCGCAGACCAAATATCGTCTGCGCTGCGCAAGCTGAGGAACGTCCGTCCGTTTGTTCATTCGTCACATGTTATATGGTCGTGAGCGAGTGACCGATGTATTTTGGTACGAGGTCGCGAGCCGTGCGACGTCACCGCGTTCGTCCCTGGTAGGTCACAAGGGCAGGGTGACTACTACTCACCAAGTGATAAAAAGTCGCGCTTCAACCCTTCTTCATAACATTTACCAACAACTCGCTCATCCAGACAACTACCAAGTTCTTGCTCAATTGTTCAACCATAGCTCATAGCTCGGATGGTCTCTATATTTTATTTCTCTATTTGTTGAGGTGAACTTGGTGACACAACTTCAGCTTTGTCTGGAATTGAAATAAGTGTTCTTTCTGTCAAGGAAAGGAACGTAAACTACCGAAGCTGACATCTATTTTAAAGCATATTCACCAGATTCGACCAGAAAAATCTTCAGAAGGTAAGTAGATTAAAATATTAATTTGTAATTAAAATTGCACTTACTCTCCGAGGGCAGGCGCGGATCTACGGGGGGTTTAGGGGGTTTAAACCCCCCTTGGGCGGCCCCCCCCCAAAAAAAAAAGGAAAAAAAAAAAAGAAAAAAAGAAAGAAAAAAGAACGCACGCTGGAGAGAAACCCTTTCAAGTGCAAATATTGTGAGAAGATATTCAACTCATCTGGTAACTTAACCAAACACATGATAACTCTGGATATAACTGTGTATTACACTGTTACTTGATTTAAAAAGACGTTATCATGCACTGCTTTTTATGGTCTCCATTGTGTTAATAGATGCCAGGAAAACACCACTTACGGGGTTCAAATAAACACCCCCCAAAAAATCGGCTCGCCGCTTTGCGGCTCGTGGACGATGCTCCGCATCGTCATTATTTTGGTCAACCCCCCCCCCCCTTAGCAAAAAGCTAGATCCGCCCCTGGAGGGTCTGAAATTTCAATTTTACCAAATATCAAAACTCTTATACTCAATTCTTTGTGTATCGTCTGAATCTTATTTAAAAGGTAAATATTTTTTATTCGAATAGTGAGCACTATCATCTTGAGTTTCATTTGTACATTTTCATCAACTTTTTAAAGTCGATGATATTCAACTTTAAACCGAGATTTTAAATCTTGTCATCCATGTAAATATTTTCTTCGATCGCTGATCACTTACATTGGGTATAGGCTAATATAAAAGAATATTAAATTTCAATTTCATTGTGATCAGTTATTAAGTGCTCATGATATGATATAATAACTGTCCGAATCCATTTTTTTAAATTTGTTTTTTAATGAATTTGAACGAATGTAAATGTACCTGCAGTGTGATTATTGTGTATATTCAAACAAATAAGCATTTCTTCTTTTTTATCTGCCTTTACAGATTATTGCTCGAAAAGTGATGGAATCTAAGGAGGTGGTCGAAGTTAAAATGACAAAGCCAGAGAAATCCGACTCATTTGAAGTCATCACTCCAGTTAAACCAGAGAAGATGAAGAAATCAGCTCTAGATGTTTCTAACATGGTCGGCCCATCTCGGCCTAAGAGCGGGAAGACAAGCGATGCTAGCCACCCCGAGGCGGGAGGCAAGCCGCTCGATCTCACCTACTCCGCCATCGTGAGCGCTTCTCAGTTGAAAAGCGTGTATCCGTACTCGGCGATGCTTCCCGCTGCCGCCGCCGCCGCCGCCGCCGTAACGGGTTACTCATACACCGAGCCGACACTGGCTGCGTCAGCCATGGCATCGTACGCAGGCTACCCTGCCCTAATCAACTACCCCGTCGCTGAAAACTCTGGCTCGACGCAGTCGCTCTCCAGTCTCCGACTGTCGGCGCTGCTCGCGTCTCGTCGACGTCGAGCTGGACACATCGTGGACCTGCAGCCTGAAGAGCCATCGAGAAAGAAAGTCAAACCCGTTCCAGATGAAAAGAAAGACATCGCGTACTGGGAGAGAAGGAGGAAGAACAACGATGCAGCGAAGAGATCAAGAGATGCGAGGAGAATGAAGGAGGAAGAGATTGCAATCAGAGCAGTTTATCTTGAACAGGACAACATGAAACTTCGAGCAGAGGTCTCTATCCTCAAGAGTGAACTTGCCAGGTTGCATTACATGGTATACAACTGCTGATGATTTGTACAAAGGACAAAATAGAGACTAGAGAAAGAGCCGGTTGTTTGAAACAAACCTGCTCATAAGTTGAAGCATGTACAGAAATATTCAACTAAATGAGCAAACAACTAATGATATTAGAAAAAAATGCTGCCTGTTGTCGAAAAGTTGACAATGTTAACTGATTGCTGAGTATTACAACTAACTGTCTCTGAGAGACTTTATTTAAGTACTTGTCGGTCATTCTTTGCGCTGAAATATAACGGATCTGGGTGTCCTGTCGACTTGCCATCTTCATTATTTAATCTTCATTCCTCGGAAGCACCAAAATTACCAACGGAAAATAATCTGAAACAAGAACCATGTCTCAATTTAACTCGAATTATGTAATTTCATTCAAACGATTAGCTTTTAATTATTATTCTACGATTCTCGTCAGTCTGGGATGAACTCCTGTTGAGACAAATCAAAGTCAATATACATTTCACATGTATACATTAATTTTGTGAGGTTATTCTTTCCTGTGAGCTGTTTTGAAAAAATGCACATCGTTCACAATCTTTATTTATGCCATGTAAGCTTGAACGGAATTGTATGATCGTACGGGGTAAGTTTGAAATAAGTTATCAAGCCTTTCTTCTACTTCTACTTCTACAGGGTCAGTACTGCCAGTGCTAATATTTTTTTCTCGTGCACTTTCATTTCTAAACCTAAATGCACATCTCGAGCTCTCTTTCACCCACATCTTCTATATGTTTACGCAAAAGATGTTCTTACCTCATAAATACTAAAATCCTTAATTGTATGTGGGAATACGTACTCAGGGAACCAAATTACCATCAATGTCAAATAGACTGGAATCTATTCACATATTTCACGAACGCTACCACAAGTGAACAATAAATGACATGAATATGAATTGTATTTATTCAACGCTGTGAGCAATGCTTTTTTAAATAAATCTTTGACACGGCGACTCTTTATGATTGGTTTAGGAATCTTCACCGAAGTCTACGCGTTCTCACTATGTGAAAGCAGTAGAAAATTCAAAAGTCTTAATGATTAAGGTCGAACATATGCTATTTCATTTTTAATTTGTTTGTAACATCTCCAGAAAACCAGGTTTTATTCCAATGTGCCGCCCGTAAGTGTTGTAAGAAAGTCTAAAAATGAAGATTTCAAATTTTAGTCATACATTATGAGTAGAAGTTGATTGAATACTTGCCATTTGGTTAGCAATTCCTACCTTTAACTCAACTTTGTGACGAAATAAAAAAACAATATAGGACGTCACTTTACGTGAAGCCAGTAAAGATATTTAAATTGGTTACCTTCCGGAGATTCTAGTACAGGTTTTGTGTAGAAATATGATTTTTTTTTCTTCCTTCCCCTTGGACTGAATCGTTCGTCGCAAGTATATGACTTGCTTTTCATGAATTTCCCTAAATGTTATGTTAATCATTCTTTTGGTTCAATTGAAGTATACGGGGTTGCGTGAATTTTTTCACTTATTCCAATTTCTATGTCAAATTTTTGAATAATCTACACTGTTCATTGTCTAAAAGATGGTCTCGCACAAAAAGTTGTAAAGAAAGGAGAAGGAGGAGGTGTGTGTGTGAGAGAGAGAGAGAGAGAGAGAGAGAGAGAGAGAGAGAGAGAGAATTAATGGGAGGCATCCATGCATGATCTCTTTGACTGTAAGGCCGTTTAAAAACAAATTTGGACTTAATTCAATTTTTTTTTATTTGTTAGCGAAATATTTCGGTGTAAAAATTACTCGTCACTCAGTAGCGAATATGATTAATTCTTGATTCTTGTGTATTTAACACCCAAATTTGTATTTAAATGTTAATGCTCTGACAAGTATTTTAATCATGATGACGATGATACACGTGATTATAATGATGAAATAGCTGGCTGATGAAAAGTTTTAGCATGAAGTTCAGGCACAATTTACAAATCGTCGCATTGATTGTGATTTTCCATCTCAGTGGTATGATTATACAGGGTTTTAAAGAAGTACTGTAAACATGGTAAAGTCCCTTTGGTGTTATCTATAATACATCTCCCATTTGCAATATGTAATATTTCTTCGAACTTAAAGTGTAAACCATGCTATGTATTGTAATATTTATGGTAACATGTTTTGCACGAGATAGTAAGACTAATTATCGTGTGTGTGTATGTACGTCGTTGTACGATGGCAATATAAGATTCGTGTTCGCGTATTAAAATAATACTGACGAAATATTTCATTTTGCACAAACCTGTTTATATTTTCTCCTGTGGAACTGAAAGAGTGCTTTTATGATTATATAATAGGAACGTATGGAAAAAAATATGAACAGTGACATAATGAATGATCATGTTCCCTAGTGAAGATTATGATGACGATGATAATGATGGTAATGATGATGGTGATTGTGATGATGATTATGATGATGGTGCGGTTTATTACCATGGTAGCGATTGTGATGATGATGTGGATAATAATGATAATGATTATGATAATGATGATGACAGTTGTTGAACGATGATGACGATGGCGATTATGATAATTATATTGATAACTTATGATTCGAATAAAATTGTTGATGATGATGATGAAGATGCTGATGATGCTGATGTTGCTGCTGCTGATGCTGATGCTGCTGCTGTTGAAGAAGATGAAGATAATTATGATGATGGTGATGATGATGATGATGATTATTATTATCATGAAGATGATGATAATGATGATGAAAATGATTCTGTTGATGATGATGATGATGATGATAAGAATGATGATGATGATGATGGTAGTTTTATAAATGTTGGTCGAAACGGCAATGATGTTGGTGATTGTGATGATGTAAATTATGGTTATGGTGGTCACGTACTGATGTTAGAATAGTGCAGGATTCATTACCCGTATGAATAAAGTCGATGGATTATAATTCTAGGAATATGGTTGTTGAATGGCTGCATGCTATCGGAAATGACGAACGAGTTTGATCATGGTGATGGCGATCGTTTGAATAAGCACTTTTAATTCTGATGATTAAAACTAGGATTTGGAGATTCATATATCATGATTCATGATGTTGGTGATGATGATGATAATAATGATCATGACTATGATGATGGTGATGATGATGATGATGATGATGATGAACATTTTTGTAGCGGCCAAGATGATTTCGGTAATCTGAAATGTGATTTCGGCGAAAGCAGGAGAGACACCGATCTTTGAATGATAACTACACCCACAACAAAAAGTGAGTCATTTGACACATTTAAGCATAATTTTCGTGAGTCAGGTGTAAATTGACTCATTAGTAACAACCAATGAGTCTCTATTGACTCATTTATATTTCACCAGTGTGTCAATCATGAGCTGACGCATTTGCAAAATGCTTCGACTGACTCACATGGTCGTAAAAAATGAGTCAAGATCGACATAAGAGCATTTTAGAAGAAAAAAGTGAGTCAACTTGAAAGTGAGGCTGTATGCATGCGCGCGCATGCTTTCGTGACGTCATCCAAAATGCGCATTCTCGAGCCATATTTGAATTCCCGATCGACGACGCGACGTCGCCATCTTATATCTTGGATTCAGAAGAGTTTTGACTGCAGCTAGTGAAAAATTGGTACGCATAATTATTCATATGGTTTTAAACGATGATTTTTATGACTGGATTCGTGGGCTGAATCTTCTGATTATTATACAAATGATGCATGCGTTCATTTTACGATATCCGCACTCGAGTTGATGAGGCTGTGTGTAACTTAACTATAGATTCTCACTATGAACATGACAGACAATGAAAGCGGACAAAATATACAGTTCCTCAGGAAAACAAAGGAACATCCCTTCACTGCTATTATGTACAAATGTGTAGAACAGGTGAATATGCATGTGACACCTGTTCTACACATTTTTACATAATAGCAGTGAAGGGATGTCCCTTTGTCTACCTGAGGAACTGTATATTTTGTCCGCTTTCATTGTCTGTCATGTTCATAGTGTCTACTGTATCGCACGAAGCCGTGTCGAATGAAAACATGCATGATCTTGCATCATTGTTTTATACAACGAAACTCCTAGATCCTTGTTATTTGATGTAAAACGAATTAATTCAAGATTGTTTCGTGACAGTATGGGTGACAAATAAATCTCAAGTTAAGGCTTAATTTAGTGCGTACAAAGTAGATTTTTCAGATTCGGGTAGCGGGACCACCGATTACATCGCTAAAATGTGATATTTTAGGATATATTTTCCATTGCAAATGTGGACAGTGACTCTGGATTGGTATGGTATGTGTGTGATAGGCCTAGGGAGTAGGGGGGTCTATGTCATGATGCACCCACAACAAAAAGTGAGTCAACCTTACTCAAATTGATGAGTCACTGGTTTGTCCGTACAGCGAAACACTTGAAGGATCATGTGAGTCACTATGACTCGATACAAATGAGTCTTATTTATCTAAGACTCACTTCAAGTGAGTCTTTAAGACTCATTTGTATCGAGTCATAGTGACTCACCTGATCCTTCAAGTGTGTCGCTGTACGGACAAACCAGTGACTCATCAATCTGAGTAAGGGTGACTCACTTTTTGTTGTGGGTGTAGGCCTATAATAATATGCTCGGTTTGTGAATAAAGCAACGACACGTATGTATTTTACCCTTGATTGTGGGGAGGGGGGGGGGGGTACAAATTAGAAACACGGAGAAGAATTTTGGTATGGATACATGATGTATGACCTCTAGTTTAGCATATCTGCAGCAGAAACGCCATTGGATGCCGATGTACATGTACGCAATAACTGCAATGACTTATGAACAAACTGTTTTCTGCATGTAGTATGAAGGTGGATGGTGCATTGTCGGGCAAGCACAGAAGAAAGAAATATGCACCACCATACCGCCGCATATAGTAAATAGGTTAGCTGTACACCGAGTCATGGCTCTGAAATAAGGCAGAGGCATTGATGTGGTAAGTGCGTCCCCAATCTCTGTTATGTCGAACGAAAACCATCCAATGACTGACTTACTTATCATTCATATCAGAAATCGAATGTCACCTTTCAAATGAATACAAGTACATTCTACACAAGCCTAGCAAAATGTTCAACAGTCGAAAGAAATCGTCATAATCATCGTAAATAACATCTCAAAAAGAAAGAAGATATTTTAAGAGATTTCTTTATAATATTAGCTAATAATGTGACAAATATTTCAGACTCTTTTCCGTTCCCGCCACATATATTATGTAACTAGGATGGAGGAGGGTGTGACGGGGGTTGGTGAAATTAATTTAATTTAATTTAATTACGACCAGTGTAAAGAAAAGGGGGAGGAGAGAGCTTTTTAGTGTATGTGCGCGCGCGCGTGTGTGTGTGTGTGTGTGTGTGTGTGTGTGAGAGTAAGAGAGGGAGAGAGAGAGAGAGAGAGAGAGAGAGATAAAAAAGAGTGAAGGCAGCTTGAAAATCAAACAAGACACGACACCTTTCTACTCATTGCCACACTCTTTCATAAATGTTCATTTTCCCAGAATTATTCAAAACTATCCATTTTCGTTTAGCCAAACAATTCTCATACTTCGCATAGGCTTAACTCGATACGAAAAAAAAAACTCCTGGGCTAAAGATTACCATATTTTTGTGTTAATTTAGTTTTTTGCTATCGAGTAAGAATCAAAAAGTGTTGTGAAGTATTTGTTAATCATTTTTTGTATAAAGAATGAAAGTGATATGATAATAGACGAGATGGTGAACTCAACTGTCTCCTTATCTGCCCTCCTGATGACCCTATATTGACTTGTTGTTTGATAAATTGCTTCATGACGATGATTTAATGCCCTTTCTTTATACTTCTCGGCTCTTCCTATGACCGCAGAAGCCCGTAATACAGTCATGACTAACTGGTGCTAATGCACCCTACATTCACCTATGTGTCCACGTTTTAGTAACCGGGACAATAGGCTATCCAATTTAGTAAATCTCGATTTATCTTGTACGTTTCCTTACTAACCGTGTTCTTCTTGCAGTGATATGCGTAAGACTGTCTGGGGTCTTAACCCGTCTGGGAATTTGTTCTAATAGAGCTAGACAGTCCCATGCGCCACGCCCGTCGTGATTAGACGCTCATAATACCCTGTTATCTTCGTTACGTGACTACCTATCTATTCCATATCCTTCTTTTGTACAACACATTCTAGTTTTCGTGTTCTTATAATTAACTTATTTACATGAATTACCTGATCGTCAGGGCCAGAGCAGAGCTTAGGAACTTACCGCCACGATATTACAGCATCGGCAATACAAAAGTCACCTAAATACTGTCGTCAAACTAACTGTCGTCAAAAAGAAAATGATAATCATTTTGTTCATAGCATCCCAATATAAAGAGCGAGGGGAGGGAGAGAGAGTGGGAGGGGGAGGGGAGGGAGGGAATGAGTGGGCTAGTAACTCCATGGTATAGGGGAGTATAGGGTAAGAGAGAAAGAAACAAAGCCAAAAAGGGCTATGCAGGGTGACACATAATCGAGTGGTAGAAAAGGGATCAAATGGTATTTGCACCAGACAAAACCTAAGAAAGTATGAGCATACATCAAATTCATAACCGTCAAGATAAAAATACACTATCTGATTACACATGCATGCATTAGACGACTTTGTATCCCCCACGAAAATATAGGCTAATACACCGTCTCGGGTAAGTTTATTATATTGCATTAGTAGGACATGGTTGGACCGTTGGAGATTCTATAGATGTTCAATACCCCTTTTCTGCCACTATGTAGACTGGATTTATCTGATGCGTTCAGTGTTTATGATAATCGTAATAATCTAAATGCAAAATGATCATTCTGATGTAACGAGGCAGGCCGCGCAATTATACTTCACGCTTGATGAAGTCACTGATGAATCGGCAGTCGGTTCAGGACCACTTTTATGGTGGGGGTGAGTGACTATGAGAGAGAGAGAGAGAGAGAGAGAGAGGGGGGGGAGGGGGGGGGGAGGGGGAGGGGAGGGGAGGGGATGGGGGTGGGTGACATCCGTCTTTTACCCTATAATATATCTACTTTCCGTTCGTAATTTTGTCGGCGTTGCACAGTGTAGGCCTTTCCATTATCAGCTCACTGCCCTAAAAATGACTTATATGCCAAAATAACTTTATTTTCGAAATTCTAAAGGGGGGGGGGGGTGCTGCCCTTAACTTCCACTTCGCTCGCCCATCGACAAGATGTATGAAGATACACTACAGAGACAGCGATAGAAAGGGCAGATACAAACATAGAGAGAGAGAGAGAGAGAGAGAGAGAGAGAGAGAGAGAGAGAAAAGGGGGGGGGGATAATATGACAAATTAATAAATTGAGAAAAGGAATAAGAACATGGACAATAAAGAGAGACCGAATTTAAAATGCATAGAAAAGGGAGGGGTACAGACACAATGAGGAAGAGTGAGTAAGTGAGAAAGAGAGAGAGAGAGAGAGAGAGAGAGAGAGAGGAGGGAGTGAACAATAAAAGATTTGAAAGAAAAAATATTCTATGCGCTGACATCCTTTTGTATCCTACTTAAAGAATTGAAGTGAATCAATTAACAACGTCATTTACACGATGGTAGCACTCATGTCCTTCGATTTACCCACAACTATTTCAAATGAAGCTAGACCAATTAAAAATATTACCTTTATAATGACGACACATGAAACATATAGAGTTCAACAATTCAACTGCTTAACAGCTAAAAGATGATTTAATTTTCTCCGTTTTGTTGAAATTGACACTCATTCCATACATTGCGGTAATCGGGTAATGAATATGTTATAAGTCACTCAACAATCATAATTTGATAGCATACTCGCATCATTTTTTTCGCCATAACGAAATTGGTTTCCTGATGACTGTGTTTTCAGACTTAATCGTTTTCTATTGACATAATGCGAACTTGATCAGATGCATATTAATTGTTTTAAATTAATAAGGAGATCGATTAATTTCAAGTTAATTCCCAGGTCAATGTTTGTCATACATACTCTGCACTTCTAACACAATGATCCTAATAATTTCATTCTTGATTGGGTTCCACTTTGATCGTAGCCCCATACACGCAATTCTCTTTCCTGTAATTATGTAACTCCCCAAACGGCATGAATAAGGTACAGTTAATATTACATTACATAGCATAAAATTCATTACTTCAAAGTGTGATCTCTATAGATACATGCTGTCGAACAGAAGTAAAATATTGAGCCTAACTTGCCATTCATTATGCTTGCTATTTTGTCATAAATTAGTGGGGCCACAAATTGCATTACGTCATAATTATTGTCCTCGTTTCATCTAAAAGCTAAGTCATATGCCACTTAAAAGATGATAGATAAAGGGGGTTTATAATGTCTTCAGCTTTCCTATACTTACTCGTGAGAACCCTTTTCCCATCGCCCATGACGGGGAACCAAATAGAAACCTGATTCTGTATAAAGGCTTATATGCCGTACAAAATTACTGAACAAATACCGCCTTGTATTTATTAATGATTTAAGAAGAGTAAGTAATCAAGACAGTTACTATTTCATTTTTCATAGCCATGGTTTATCTGAACTATCTTTCATGTGAACTTCATTATTTCATTGCGACGATAATACAATATTTATACCGTGATCTTTAAAGCATAAACTTAAACAAAATCCCAGATATCATTTCGCTCTTTCTGAAATCTATTCAAGTTTACCTATTCCATTCCATCATTGTTATTATAGCCTCCGTTTTAATCGTATAAGTAAAATGAAGAAAATTTGTTGATTTGAAAGGCCGTTGTAACAATAGAGTTTAAGAGAAGTTGAAACAATTGGCGGCGAGAGTTGAAAGACTTCCTGCACACGAAAAAAGATTTTAGGTCAGTAGAGAATGACGGAACTGGGTTGAGAGTATAGAGTCAAATTATCGTAATCATGATGAAATCGTCATACCACACTCATAAAAACAGAAAGCTGATGGGATATAGAACGAAAACAAACTAAGGAGGGTGAAAAACTAATTCATTAACTAGAGCTTTTTATGACATTCTAGATAATTTACCAAGTGCATTGGTAACTTTGGATGACGATGCATGCCCGGGGATTCATTATTAGTATCGCCCAATGCCATATATACCGAATGTAGCTTTGTTTTCATTTTCATTAAGCTAAAAAATATAGAGACATGAATGGTACAAAGATAATTATAGAGAAAATATTGGGAGGGAGTGATGATTGGTGCATGGACGGGTTAAGGTGACAACAATATCATTTTTTTTGGAGTACGTCTATATGATATAAATAAGCAGTCAATATTTGTTTAATAAACTTGAAAATCTTGAAAACATACTGCCAAGCAGTCAGTAGCGAATTCCACGCCTCTATGTTTGACCAATCAGAGGCCTAGAACTTACTTGCGGTATATAACAATAACTCAGTTTATAATCATGATGATATTTTGCCAATAAATAATTGACTTGTACTGTTTAAATTCGAGGAATAAACCAACAAATGTGCCATAGTTAATTATCTCCCTGAATAGCAAGTACTATACTGGTATCGTCAAAAAAGGATTACCCCTTTAATCATTATGTGAAAAACTAATTCATTAACTAGAGCTTTTTATGACATTTAAGATAATTTACCAAGTGCATTGGTAACTTTGGTTGACGATGCATGCCCGGGGATTCATTATTAGTATCGCCCAATGCCATATATACCGAATGTAGCTTTGTTTTCATTTTCATTAAGCTAAAAAATATAGAGACATGAATGGTACAAAGATAATTATAGAGAAAATAATGGGAGGGAGTGATGATTGGTGGACGGGTTAAGGTGACAACAATGTCATTTTTTTTGGAGTACGTCTATATGATATAAATAAGCAGTCAATAATTGTTTAATAAACTTGAAAATCTTGAAAACATACTGCCAAGCAGTCAGTAGCGAATTCCACGCCTCTATGTTTGACCAATCAGAGGCCTAGAACTTACTTGCGGTATATAACAATAACTCAGTTTATAATCATGATGATATTTTGCCAATAAATAATTGACTTGTACTGTTTAAATTCGAGGAATAAACCAACAAATGTGCCATAGTTAATTATCTCCCCGAATAGCAAGTACTATACTGGTATCGACAAAAAAGGATTACCCCTTTAATCATTATGATTCTACAGTAAGAATATCGTTTTTAATAAAAGAAGTAAAACATCCTAAAAGTACTCTCCGAAAATATTACATGTGTCAGCAAAGATTCACAGATGAAAATTCATGGGTTCCATGTCTGCTTTATGTTACTAAATTCTCATTACAGAATAAACGGTGCGTGAAAAATTCAGTAAACATTTTGGTATTGGCAATACCAGCTCTTCATTACAAAATGAAAGTGATAGCAGGCCTGTTTTTATGCGTAATATTCGCAGAACTTTGCCTTAAATCCCCCCACCTCCAATACGAAGTAGGTTAGTGTCTGTACCGCTTGGCCGACCAAACGAACGAACGACGAACGAAATGGCGAGATGAGCCGACTGATCGTAAGCATACGCCTTAATGGTCTCACAGTGTTATTATTGGTTTCATCTGGATCGCGGTGCCACAAAAAAACAAATTCATTGATTACCCATCTTTTTGCCACCTTTACAGTAGATGTTATGAGAAATTACAGTGAATTCAATCTGTTTCATATCCACGCTTAATATATCCAGCAACTCTTGCGTATCTGTGCAAAGGGACTGATC
Organism: Strongylocentrotus droebachiensis; assembly: GCA_035222895.1. Classification (NCBI taxonomy): domain Eukaryota; kingdom Metazoa; phylum Echinodermata; class Echinoidea; order Camarodonta; family Strongylocentrotidae; genus Strongylocentrotus; species Strongylocentrotus droebachiensis. The sequence continues at coordinate 38,698 of JAVYIG010002844.1, read as the reverse complement.
TTTTCAATTAGATAATGGGTAATCTGTTAATGGAATAGGGAAAGTGTGTTTTATTTGGCCTTTTGAAAATTAGGTGTGAGAAAAGATCAAAACGTGGGCTGATGATTATCATTATACACAAAATAGGGTACTTTTATTACCTACAATTGCGGCATGCTTATAATTATGAATAGTGGTGTGTCATGATGATTATAATTTTTGTTTAACCATAATAATTCCATTCGTCCTCTCGAACCACAGATATTAAACCTCTTAGTTATGTGTGAAGCTTGAGTGAAGCCGGAAATTTTAAGCCTTCTGACATTTTCATATTTAAAGAAATGTTACTCATATAAAATGTATAATGTCGCTGATAAAAAAAGAGTCCCCTTGGAATTCATTGCCGGAAGTAGTACCAGTGTTCTTTCACAATTTTGGTAGGCATCGAGGAAAACTTTATTTACATTCGAAATACGTGGACCCCAGCAGTCATCGGGCCGGGCTGTGATTTGAACCCTCGACCCCTGATTGTGAGTCAAGTGAATGAACCACTGTACCACGACACCTTCTATTATACAGATATTCACAGGTAGGGTGTGTAATATCATGCAAATATTTACTGCTTTGGGTGGCACGGCTAAAACTATTGCCCAAAGTGATATAAAAACTGTCCTGTGCCCATCGACTTCGTCTCAGGGCACAGTGCAGTCTCGAGATTACCAAGGATTTATAATTTTAACCGTGACCCGAAAATAAGCAGTCAATATTAGTTTTGTTTTATATACTGCATCTCCGTGCAAATTCTCAAAAAAAGATATGTGGGGGGGGGGTAGTAGTGATCACTTTTTTCGTGAGGAAATATTTAGCAGCGAATAAGCGGGGGAGGGGGGAGGGGGTTCGTGAACCCCATGTTTGTACGTGGGTGCTTTAGACAACTTAAAGTCATCTCTAACTATATACAGGTACTATTCCATACATGAATATTTAATTAACATTTCTCTATTCGCTATACAATCTCAGACAATATGAACTGGTGAACTGAATTCTTTTATTTCCCCTAAGTTCCAATGTGAATATAAAATGTTATTTGTAAGATTTTTCTGAAATAAGTACTGATATTTGTATTGACTGTAGGGCACATTGAGATTCTTTAACGATGACATTTTCTGTGTAAAAAGTATAATTTTATCATCATCATTATCATGATAATTATTATTTATTGTTTTAACTATTATTATCATTATTATTAAACGAATACCTTTGATGATTAAAATCTGAATCATCATGTTTATTTCATCGACTTTTTTCATGCAGGTTTTCAATTGTCAGTAATTGTTACCTATTTATCGTGATATCATATATAATTTATACTGAATAACACCTTATTTGGCACGCATACATTTTCTACATCCTTTGCAACAGAGTGTGTTTACCTTTACTTACCCGCACTCTTGCAGGTGAATATGCTTTAAATTCTTTTCATCTCAAAAGTACCTAACGCACAAGATGATAAATTAGATATAAGATTGCGTAATGAATGCACCCGGTCAAATTCCTGGAAATTATGCATAATCGTAGACACTTTCTGTCCCAAATCATTTTATGTAGCCTAAGTAAGGCAGTCTAAGTAAATATCCATTATGACATCATAACCCTGTTTGATAATGCCGCCACCACATGATTGTGATTTAGTTAGTGTAGACATACTGTCGCAAAGCCAACATGACCATAGCTTGACCGCATCAACGGATATACGTTATACCATATACTCATCTGATAGTAGGAGTATAGATTTACATTATCATTTTTGAAAGATCAACGTGATATTTCCTGGCAGGTCGTTTAAGAAAAAACTTACCCTTTTCTTACAAAATAAAAGTAAACAAATGAGCAGTACTATAAATGTTCATTTATATATTTTCTCTACCCTTTACCTGTTTGCAGTGACGAAAACCCAGGTAAAATGATAAGTATTTCCATGATATCATGATATACGTATATATGGACAATATAACTTATCGATAGTCTGAAGAAAATAAATGGTGAAATCTAAATAATACTTATTTTTAATAAGTAGCTAGTTATCTATTCATTGTTCTCTTCTTAAAAAGTTCACTTATACTCTAGATCTATATCATTCCTTGTAAATATCCAAAATGTCAATGAACATCAAGGTTATTTTTTTCCTTTGTTCATTCATAAATTAATTTTAAAAATACTGAAAATACTGCAAAACAGTGCCCATTTATCAATGTAGGGATTGACATTTTTTTTTGATAGTGTTTAACAAAAACTACCCAATTTCTTTATTCTTAAAGAAGATTGTTTCCTAGGGGTATGAACTAACGGACTATGAAAAGAAATGATATGACGAAAACATGAATCTTTCTTTTACTATTAGTTTCTGATAAAGATGAGCAGTTAGAACACTGAACACTTTACTTAATTTTTATGTGAGAATGGATACGAAAGTCATTTTCATATACTTGTTAGGGGAAAGAAATGAATTGAGCCCCAGTAACACATTGTAAATCAATCAATGCTGAATCTCATTAATATCGCTATATTCATAACTTTAATCACATGCGTAAATAGTTCTTCCCATCGCAAAACTATTCACGGGTAATTAGCTGGAAAGATATAAATAACACTGTGATTATATAGGATGAGAATAAGTAGAAGCCGTTGGCCTTCCCTTCATTGATGATGCCTCATCTCCTGTTCTTCAGTGTCTTGAGAAGGAAGTGATCCTGAACAATCAGCATCATCACAATGACAATATCTGATACATTCTCCTCTTACTCTCTCATTACATTGCCTCATTAAGCTCTGCCTATACTTTCAATCATCCGAGCCCAACTCAGATTGGATGGGCGTGGCAAGGTTTGAAGAAACCCGTCAAGAACCGCAGATTGCAAGGCTTCATCAAGTTGACACTCTAGAAAAAAATGTTGCAAATTATAATGTTCTCTAGCGGAGCTTTTAATATTTTTCATGATTCTAGAGGGATTAATTTCACCATCGGCTTTCCTCAATATAGATGCACGTCAAAGAATTAATGAAGAAAATAAGTCAATGAGTATTCACTTTTATTTTTATGAAATAAGAAACAGGGCATATTTATCATTATACATGTATATGACAAGCCTCCCCCCCCCCCCCACCACAGCCAAGACATCAGCATACAAACACATCTAGGCCCTCATTTATTGACGTGATGTATTTAATTCCATTTTCACTTATTTCCTTATTGTTTAAAAAAAACACCCCCAAAATATTGGGGTTCATAAAATAACCACTAAGCCACTAAGAATAATTATGCATTGTTATTAGAACCTTAATTGATACATGTACTTGCATACAATTACAATGTTGTATGTGTCTTATTATTACGTGTTCAAAGTTGTATCCAGTCAATGTTGTCATGACTCAATAGCTTTTGTTATGAAGAAAAATGTATACTGCTGTATCATTTAATAAAACGCCCTACTGTAGGGAAAAATACAAATTAAAAAATAACCAAAAAATGGTCCATTGTATGGTTATTTTTAGGACCACTGTGCAATTTAAAAATAAAAGATAAAAACTCCTAAGTCCTTTTTTTAAGTGAACGAATCAGAGTGTTAAAAACATTTTTGTTAAGAAGAAGAACATGGGCGTCTACATGGTAAGTATGTAAACATGTTTACGACCCGTGTATCTCATCCGTACCTTCTTATCTCTTTTCATCTCATTCAAGTGGATAGCAGACACAGGGGCACGTATCCCTAATCGAATGGCGAAAATTGAAGGTAGCATGAAATGCGTATTAGGAGATCCTTCTTACTTCACTATCTCACTCGATTGCCTTGTTCGCTTGCATTTAAACCGATGTTCCCCTTTATGACACCAATACACCTTCAACATCCTGGACTCACACTACGCCTCTATCTCCACCCTTTCCCTCCTCCTCTTCCTCCTCCTTCTCCTTCTCCTTCCCCTTCTCCTCCTCTCTCCCATTACTCTCCATCCTCCTATCACTCTCCCGTCTCTCTTGTTATTCAAACACCGTTCCTGAAACATTGTTCTGATTTCGTTCATATTATCCAATACTTCTACAGGGCGGAGTGGTTAAAGACGAATACACAATCAGACATGGATGATATTCCATTAGAAATACAAACAAATAACGCCTGTGTTTATGATTAATACTGTTAGACAATGCTTTAACAGATGGAAAACTAATCGGGCACAGACTGTATAGAAGCCGGGTTAGGAGTTTGGGTTATTAGATGAGACCAGGTCAGTCTGGTTTAACATGGCCTGGATTCTATACTAAACAAGGTGGTTGATGTTCTGCTTCGATCATGAATATGTTGGCCAAGGTGATTGACCTCTCTCTCTCTCTCTCTCCCTATGCCTCTCTTTGTCTCTCTCTCTCTCATTCTCTCTCTGTCTCTCTATCTCTCCCTTTCCCCCTCCCCTTCTCTCTCCACTTTCCTATATCTATCTCCATTTCTTTCTCTACCCCTCTCTTTTCTCTATCCTTTCATTCTCTCTTCTCCCATCTCTCTCAATCTAACATTCTTCTTCCCTTTCTCTATCTGGTCATCACTTTCTTCGCTTTACGAACTGTCGTTCATTTTCTTACAGATTTAAAGTGTAAACTCTTTCATAAAGGACTTGGAACAACACATTTGGATAAATTGTATTCATTATAATGTAGACCTGAGAGAGTAAAAGCATTCAGTGACAATGGGTAGTTATCATAATTCATGAGAAGAAAATGGCAGTGAAATAATACTGAAAATGTTAAAAGTGTTTAAAATGATGTATTTTCTGTATCACGATTGTAACAAAGTGGTGAGGTTCAAAATTTAATGAAAGAGTACAAATTAACAGAAACGCTTAACAAAATGCCCATGCAGAAAATTTTTTATAGAATATTCAGTTTTGGAGAGATAGGCTCCAGAGTGAGAGATTAAGGGGAAAAGATGGATAACATATCAAATGGATGAGAAAGTGACAAGCTATGATGCGCCGGTTGTTTTAATATCCCTCGCTTTAGTTTCATTTATTCATGACCACTGTAATGAGCCGTGTTGGCGCCTCGCTCCCCCATGGAAGCTCCAAGTTGCGAAACAGAGCGCCTGCGGCTAATTACCCGATCACGCAAACCTTACACGCCTGGTTCGCAACGCTTCTTTGTCGGGCCATCCATAGCCGATCCATAGCCGGTCACTCCTTGCAGTCTTCTGCAGGAGTTTGCCGTGAATAGACCGCAGGCTGTCGATAGCTCACATGAGTCAAAAGTAACATGCATTTCCATAGCTATTAAATGTAACCTGATTTTTCTCTTGTCACTCTATTCATCTGCGTTCCTCTGTTGGTGTTAAACAACACTACGGCGGGGTTTCTTCAACAGGACAACTTCAAACTAGTTTGTTTTTTCTCCTTCATAATAATAGTTCTTTCCCCCATTCTCTACCCATGCGTGAATGGATTGCCTGTTGAAGAGCATAAGTTTACCAGTTTGAATTTTTCTGATTCACTTTGAATACCATTTCAAAAATATTATTATAAATATTTAATATATTTAATACAATTATTATGTAATAAATAACAAATATCCATGATTGATAACCATAGTTGATACTAGATTAGTTCTTTTTTGTAAAGAGTGAAACCATTAATAAATCTTGAATGTATATAAAATGGATACTCAAGGCACGGACGATAAAACCTGCTTTTTAAAAGCCATTAATGTATTAAAAGTTACAGGATAAGTGAGTTCTTTGAATAAGAAGAGCAGATTTTTCTTTCTTCCGTCAAATTCTAAATATCTTTAATGATATAGGACAATTCTGACATCTTAAGTTATACATCCATATAAAATTTGTGTACAGTACTAAATACTTGTGTTTTTAAGCAACCTTGTATGCTTTTGTTTAGATTATCTGTTAAAGAATAATTGAAATGAAATTTAACAATAACATTATTTTACATATATTTCGTAATACAGTTTTGAAACAACAATGGAGTATCCAGGGGCTCCATGGAAATGTTTCCCCTTCGAAATACATTGAATATTAAATACAAAAGAAGAATGTGCCCCCTTATTGCTCCCTTGCGGCAGCCATTTTATATGTTATTTCCAAAAGGCACTTTTATATCCTTTTGTGTCGAAGAAGTGGAAGCATGAAACCACCTGGAAAAAATGTGACAATATTGAACAATATGTGAGAAGTTATTACATAGTCAATCATTTTCCAGACAAAACTCAAAACTGGTGCGTTCATTTGAAGTGTATTATTGACCATGCTGACCTGGTCATCTTGTTGACCACTAGTGACCTGGGGGTCAAGGGAAACCAGAGACTCCGGACCTGAGAGAGTGATCTGACCTATTCCTTGTACTTGACTTCCCTTCTAGACATCACAAGATTCAATCGTGAGGTTTGACTTTACAACATTTCACTTTTACAACTTCGAGGAAAGGTGATTAAGATAATTCTTCTCCTGCTGACTATAGGCGATTCATTCTTGAGACAGTTCAGTAGTTTGATTCAATAACTCTATCATTAAACATCTGCACTAGCCGTATACTTAAGAGAGCATGACTGTAGTCATACTGCCAAGGCTAACTTTTTTGTCGAAAATGACTTGTTGAGGTACTTTTTTTTCGTCTCTACTTTTCTGAATGTTCAATGCAATCTAATGCACACACCTCCTTCAAGTGCTAACATATTATCTCTCCCCCTGTAACTTGTCATGGTGATGCCTTTAAAAGAGGATTATCCAATTAAAAGGATACAAATCTATCATTTTAATTTGAGAGATCAGGATGTTGGCCAAGAGGGTTTGTTAAAGAATCATTGTCTCTCCCAAAACATTGTGTCCAACACAGCTAAAAAGTTGGTCCGAAGTTCATAAACTTAATTTGTCAGATATAAAGGGTTACGGTTGAAAGTGGTTTCGTTGAGGGTTTAGGGTTAGGTGTAGGGTTATTATTTTCATTCATTTATTTATTTCACGTCTTATAACCGGAGTAGCTTGTTCAGTTACACAAATATAGAATTAGGTTAGATGGTCCATGGTTGTAGTTGTTCCGGTACTATAGTAGGCCTATATGAAATTGATTGTGAAGAAATTGTTGCTAAAGTATTTTGCCATGGAATTATTTTTGTCGTAGAACCAATGTAAAAATTGCAAGCCGAGTACAGTATCACATACCATTATATTATTTATAACAAAAGGTGACTATCAACATGTTTGAATTGACATTCAACTAGTACCTAGTCAGTCTTGGCCGATCTTTAATCTACAAAGTTGTGGTTATAACCAGATATGTATCTCAATTGCCATTTCCTTCCTATTGAGGTCGAACCTGCCAACTAAATTACCACTGAAAGTGTTTAACACGATGGGTCAAGTGGATGAAACGAAAGGCATAAAATGGCCAGCGTCGCGTAACCCGAGCTTCTGTATAACACTTGATATTAATTATTGTAAGATGCGTTAAAGCAAACTTTGTAATGAAAATTGTCTGCTTACTTCAGCTCACCTGGTAACAAGAAACGCGTATACTCTCTTGCAGCATGCGGTTTTAAGTTTCGTACACTGAACTACTGTAGGTACTTTTTTTTCTTAGGATACCAATAATGAAATGCATCACTGCGTTTGCTGAGGGCAAGAAGGAAATTTGGTTTAACAAAGGGTTAACTATAACAGTGTAGCCTGTTATAAACACCCTTAAAACAATTGGGATTTGGGTATCAATTCGGTCTTTGCAGATCCAAATAACATCCCTAACAAAATTAATCATGATATCAAATATCGAATATAAAAATATCAACGAACGTTTTGTGCGCGCGTATGTGTGTGTGACTTTGCTTCTGCCAAAAGCATATGCAATGCATTTCATTTTGATACATTCAATTCATTCTCTCACTCCGCTAATTCGAACATAATACATACTGTAGGAATCACTTTGGCCTCCTGTTCATCCAAGCGTGAACACATACCACACAAAAGTGATACCAAATGATTTGGGATAACACACTCTTTCATAAGATGTATAATAATTTACTGTTCATAGAAGATTTTTTTTTTTAAAGCAATTTTCTAGGTGTAAACTTTTTTTTGACTCACACGGTATATCTCTTTTCTTTCTTTTTCAATTTCTATTTTATTTTTAACTCTTCCTCTTTTTGTGATCAGTTTTTCTCTCCTATCTTGTAACCTCTTAAATCGTTTTTTGATACAAGATAAAATAAATTGTAAATTTTCTTCACTGAATTATCTTTGATCATTAGAAGAATAAATTATTCGGTTTTATATTAAAATAATTCTTTGTGTTATATACCATAATACAAACGCCGTGGCAGAAACAGGAAAAAAAAACTTGAGCAGATGACGATGCCAAACCTTATCGATATACTTACTTTTATTTATACCAGGGTGGCCTCATTAGTGCATGATTGAAAAACAATTTCACAAGGACACCTTGAATTAATGATAGCAATTAAATATCCGATGCTCTATAGATGTGTTGAATAACATGACTACACATGTACATCAAGAGATGTATGGAATCATGTTAAGTGAGGCATTATGCTGATCACCATGGTAACGATATGATTCAGCGATTAGTGTTTCACTAATGTAGATGAGGATTTGTTTTCCTCTTCCAAAGTATGTTAAAATATCCAAATAACTAATAGACATCAATGTATGTTTGTTTGTTTGATTGATTTTATTTTTGCGTTCAAATAACAAATACAAGGTTATACACTTTTACATTTAGTATTACATACATAGCAAATCATGTTTAATAATATTATACAATAATATGATACAATAAACATAATACAGTATGTAGAAATTGATTTATGATATTGTGTTTAGTTCATGTTTTCTTGTATTTAATATCATGAGACTAGTGAAATGTATAATAGAATGCATTTTATCCAAACAAACTTAAAATTCAGCCTTCAGGCTGTAATGCATATTTTCCAACAAAACAGACAATTACTAGCATTTTTGATTTATTATTATTAATATTATCAGTATTATCATTACTAATGTTATCATCATCATCATCATCATCAGAGAGTCCGTTTACCTTTACACTTGCATAATTATGCCTAATGGCAATTACACAGTAAAGCTGGAATAATAGACCCTTTTCATCTTTTTGATATAAAAATGGTTTTATGTGGTGTTATTTTAATTAAAGAGAAAACTTGTCAATTTATATCTCGAATAGATTTCATGCCTTTACGGGCTCAGTTTCCGAAAGATCAACACTTTTTGCTCACTTCTTTACCTAATTACCTAATCTGCAACTAAAATGGTTGTAAGAGCCTACCTATTTCCCAACTATTTATTCTTTGTTTTTTAAATGTACAAATTGACAAAAAAAGTGGGCTAACAATACCTCAAGGAGAGTTTTAAGTTTCAGTAGGTAAAGATAGTAGGTCAACATAAGTATGTCTAATTATGATTTAAACGGATAAAGTGTATTATGATCAATAATAAACTAAAATTAAAGGGGTCAAATTATACAAAAATAAATGTAAATGGTAAACTTCATTTCTGTACATTGCTTCTGATATCACGAATCGTATGATTAAATCATTGAAAGTGATATGAAACTTAGAAAATAATATCCAAATAAAGATTTGACATTATGGCCGTATATGACATTCCACCAGATCTTGAAATTCGATTTTCTTCAATTCGCCTAATTATGAGGGTTTCCTTGGTTCCTGAGTGCTAGGATACCTTTTCTCTAATGTCCAGATACGAGTACAGAGGAATGATTACATGCTTTGCGCATAATGCCGATACGTGCTTTGATTTGGAGGAAATAATTACGAGGAATGGAGCGGAAAAATACCGGTTCCATTTTCTCGCTCCATCTTGAAGCTTTTTTGTGTGTGTTGTTTTGATGAGAGCGACCATCTTAGTGTGGCTTTGAGGTCTTCCGCCAACGGAAATCAGTCAAGGAATAGAAACAGTGCAAGAAGTACAACCTTAATTTGCGCGCTGGCTCGGAGATGACCGAATTATCTCAGTACCGTCTTTAGAAGTGCCTCTTCTCCTACCCCCATGGAGGTTAAGAAGAAAGTAGGCATTAATACTGATTAACTTAATTACTATGATTTGACGACATAAGAGTCTGTTAGCTAATCATCGATATACCCGCGTGACATGAGTGGCTACGTCTACTTATTTTACATCATCATCCCGTGCTTTTGTTCGTTAGATCTCGACCTTACCTACTGAATTTGTTTTTAATACACCCCTTGGCGGCTACTTCTTAGCATTCTTAAAGAAGAGTGCAAAGACTCTTGTGTCTTAATGAAATCTTGAGGAACAAGGAAAAAATCCAAGGATCTAATTTTCCAAGCTAAGTAGGGCATAGCCTCGCCGAAAGTGCAATACCGATGCTCGAGTACTTTTATCTATTTAGTGGATAAACATCTTGACATTAGAATAATGTGAATTGTTTTTATCGTCGTCCTTTACATTCCCAAATAAATAAAAAGGAGAAAAGAATCCACGGGAATGTTACAGTTGGTATACCTCGTCATTAAACTAACTAAATGATTAATCATGTATGATTACCATATAGAATTGGAAATTGGCAATTTCTTATGAACTTAAACCCATTTGAATAGTTTCTTCTTTTTACCTCTCCGCCTTACGGTGTACTTGTTTTCATTTTCTACTCTGTGCTTTTCTGTTTTTCGCTCGTTCACCGACTCCACATTTTATTTTCTTCTAAATTATTGACCTCTTTTATACCAGTAATGGATTTAGGAGGGCACACCCGGCCTATGCCCCTCCAAAATCCCCCCCCCCCCCCCGAATCCTAGATCCGCCCCTTCCATACCACTTGTTAATAGGTATTCTATTGGATATAAATTATTGCATATTCGGTCCATACCTTACCTTGGATTTACATTGTATATCTTTTTTTTCCATTTCATCATCATAATTTGTCCTCATTTTTAAGGCTGTGCTCTTTATTATATTTCCACCCCCTCTCTCTCTCTCTCTCTCTCTCTCTCTCTCCGTCTTTCTCTCTCTCTCCGTCTCTCTCTCTCTTTCTGTCTCACTATTACCTCCACTTTCTTTACTCATTCACTCACTAGTCGTGTTAAACATCTGCTTGAACTGAATTTAATGAGGTCTCATCTCTCTTTCTCTATCTCAAAAGATCACTTTCCAAACTGCAAGAGGGTACTAAAAGTTGTCCACTCACAACCATTATCCAAGCATTTGATGACCAATAACCACTCGAATCTGGACATGACACTTGCTGACGTTCTGTATTTTTAATTTCTCTCTCTCTCTCTCTCTCTCTCTCTCTCTCGGTCTCCGTCCAACCTCGAATAATCGAAGTTGGTAACGAGATTTGATGGGCAGAGACAAGGTGGTTTGGTGAATTGATTTTTGTGTCGCAAGAAGATAAATTATTAGCACTGGCCGGTCAACTTGCGAAAATATATTACGAGCTCTTGGATCAGCTAGCCGGACGTTTGAAGGGTCAGTTTTGGACATTTATGCGTGTGAAAGGAGGCCAAGGAGAGTTTTAAAGGTAAAGTTCAATGATCAAACTAAGATTACGTACAGCGTGCTGATTTTACTCAATTTCCGTAATTTTCGGTTCTAAACGGTAGCAAAAAAACGAGAAGAAAGGCTATTGTTTTTTATGTGTTACTTATCTCAGAAATTCACATTAAAAAGTGTGTGAAAGTGAATAATAATGGAAGTGCGAGTCGGTCTAGACGTCAGCTCTATGTCCAACCTACAAGCTTACACTGAAAGACCCCGATTCGAAACTTAGTTGGATCCTTCGGATGGTGACGTTAAAGGTCGGATCCAAGACGTAACAGTCATGATGTGACTGATACATTCTATACACCACAACATTCTCCTGGTTGAGGAAGATTTGCACCAAACAATTGAAAAGCACTGAAATCTGTTATTAGTATTCAATTTCTCTCATAGTTTACAATCAAATGAGAAGGAAAATGTATGTCAGTCTGGAAGCGCTTAGTGATTCTAATAAGCGTTATATACAAACTGAGTATTATTATTATTAGTATAAAATATAAACGATAGACATCCACATGAGATATTCGTTATATTGTATTTATATATCTGTGATAATGTTATGTTTTGTTAATTTATTATCATTTCGTACAAATTATTTCTTCATTTCCATTGTGATATTATATAATATTATAAATCCCATTATGTAGTATATATATAAATTATGTAGTATATATTATAAATCCAATACTACATGTATTATGTAGTATATACATGTATTATGTATTATTATGTATCATTTTGTTTTGTTGGAATAAAATTGAACGGAAGAAGGCCGTGGTAGATGTAGTAGATGTGTCAATTTCTCCATTTAACACAATGTTTACAAGGCAATGTTGAACCATTTCTTTTCTGTTTCCAATTCTCACCGATAAGAAATCAGTCTAGGCAAGTATAGGTTGTTCCTTTCAATAAATTAGTATTGGCAAATGGCAATATTCATCTCTTACTCAACTCGTCATGCTATACGCCTAACGGTGAACTCAAAACGTACATGACTGTATATTCAAAGAATTTAGTGATCTCGGTCTAGTTTTGTGAAACATGTACACTTTGAATTGATTGTATTTAGATACTAGATTACAATATTACGTAAATGCTTACGAAACGATGAGAGTGCCGACATGCATGTAATGACTCTCGTTCATTGAGGATAATTATTTACAATTATTCATCTATCACATTTGCAGAGTCAACTTGAGTCTCTTCTTGTATGCTCTTCTGAACACCCTTGAAGCAGATCTGAGTTTCCCGACGCTGTCATCCCTCCTCTAACGCGTTATAAACTATAGCGGTGGCGGTCTTTTATATATCAGCTGTTTTTTGTTTCTTTTATAAACGTTCTGTACCACATTTTCTTCATCTTTGATTAGTTAATGATATTTCTCGTTTTTACTTCTCCACCATACCTTCAGATCGGAAATTGAAATCTTGAGAATGCCTCTTTAATGGTTTTGATTGGCATCACAGGTGCCGTTACCTAACAGAGACGGTCTTAATAAACACTCCGTCTACAAACTTAGCATTCCAAACACCACGGTCTCCCTGTCAATTTGACAAGAGTGCATGCCGCGTAACAAGCGACCTGGAGCTAGAGGACGAGTCTAGGGTCACTGACCTCATGCCCCGGGACACCCCCTTGAAACCAGAGGGAGAAGGAAGGGAGGACACTATTTCGGGCTGTCCGGGTTTAATGGCACGCACCGGATAGACGTGATGGCAAGATGCGGAGTAAGGACATGAGATTGATGATGGAGATTTGGTGATGATTGTCATCATCATCATCATCATCAACGTCATAGCTGTCGTGATGATGACGATGATGATGATAATGATGATGTTGACAGAGAACATTCTTAACTATAAACTTTGAATTTTATGAAGGGGATGCTTTTTCTGTCACATGAACATGTGACAAATTGTGAATATAATCATGATGAAGGCCTATATGGAAAGAGAGTAAGAAAAAAAACTACATCTTATTTTACTGTAAAAAGCCCAGTTTCTAATTAATTGCGAATGTATAAAACAACGATATTGACTGTGATGATGATGATAGTACTGGCAGGTGAAAAAGATGTTTAACTAATTGTTTATTAAAAGTAATGTTTTATTAAAGCATACACATCTTATTTTACATTATCAGCTCGCATTCCTTTTCCAATATGATGCCATATTTAAACCGTTTAATTTCCAAGAGGAGAGTAAGTCAACATAAAGGTTAATAATTTGTACAGCTCATTGCTCCTTTCGATATTGTGATGCGATAAAGTACGATTCCCGTCATCAGCATTGAAAGAGAATCAAATTTCTATCATTTTAAGAGCTGCACAGGCCTATTGTTAATCCAACTAAAAGAAAAACAGCACTCTTGACTCGGACCAAAAAGAAATATGATAAAGACATAAAAGAAAAAGGAAAGGTGATACCCATATCTCATTTACAACTAAATGGTATGAAAAGGGACAGTTTACCAAAGGCGGACTAATTTTCTAGCATCTCCCCCCGACGGCCAGCAAAGATTACTGAAATTACGGACACGCAACTCAGGCGCAATCGTCCCCCTTGCGCCGCTAGATTTTAATGCGCACACCTCGTCATAATTCACGCAAACCCTAACCGCAGTAGACGATTTAATGAAGAGAATAACATGAGATTGACCGCTGAACGTACTGTATTCGCACCCAGTGGTCAAAGCGCGCGGTGACCCGATCGGGTCAAGGCCGCAGCCGTGACCATTCGAGGTATTACTCCGAAAAAATACTGCACGGGGGCAGGGCGTTTGTGGACATTCGGCCGGCTGAGCTCGGGCGGGCGGTAGATCATCATGAGACGTGCATGCATCAATTTGCCCGAGGCAGTAAATTGTCAGAATTCGAGGTGGAAACACAGGGTTCGAAGTACGTACGTTGTTCTCTCCCAGGGACTTCTCTCTGCTTGCTGCAAGGCAAAGTTGCCCCTTTTCCAGTTGAAAGCGGGTTTAACGGTGTCAACGTTTGGTCCCATGGCCCGCAGAGGGTTACAGCTTATTCCTATCCTAGCATTAATGCCTTATCATGGTCTCCTCTTGCACCATAGTGGAAGAAAGAGAGCAACAAAACACCATAATTATATCAACATTTTGAAGGCTTTAGATCAAAATGTAGGAATGGGATGCATGTCTCGGTTTTTGTTATTCTAGAGAAGGAAAGGAGGTGACTTGTATCATATCCAATCAAAGTTGTTTGTTCAGTCCGAAACACTGAACATAATTCTAGCTGTAATTATTTAGATTATCTGATACTATATATTCATCTTGATTTATAACTTACATAACCAAGTAAATAAACAGACAAAAGAGATGGAAAAGAAACTTCCACGACTACGTAAAGCCCCTCTCCCAAAATCTCACAAGAGCGGATTGCATCACCAGTGACTCATCGTGATCTGTATTCCGAATGCCAGGTTTAACTTTTAAATGTGACAATAGTGGTTGTGAAACGTGTCATTGCCATTTTTATGATTTTATATTTTTAACATTGGGAGAGAGAAAGGGACATTGGGAGAGAGAAATAGAGAGGGGCAGACAGATTCGGATAGACAGAGGAGACAGAGGGGAGAGGGAGGGGGAGAGAGAGGGGAGAGACAGATTGGGAGAAAGAAAGAAGGAAAAGATCGAGAGAAGGGGGGAGAGAGTGGTGGGACAATCAGGAGAAAGAGGAGAGAGATAGAGAGAGAGATGGAAAGAAATAGAGAGAGAATAAAAGGGTGTGATAGGAGGGAGGGGGGCAAATGGCAACAAGATGCACAAAAGATGTAATTGCTTGGTACAGGCAAAATATGTTTACACATTTCAAAGCGTAATGTATCTAGGCCTTCAATAATATAATTATATCAATTTTAGTCCATAAAATACAACGAAGTGGTGTACAATTAATGTCGAGATAAAGCTGTTTAAAACATAGCAGAACCAACCCATATACGCTTATCTTCCTGGTGCTCAGCTTACTGAAAAAAAAATCACGTCGAATATTCAAGTCTGCGTTTCCTTTTTGGGAGACGCAGACGTGAATATTGGACGCAGATTTTCACGTCTGCGTATCCCTTTCTAGAGACGCTGACGTGAATATTGAACGCAGATTTTCCAGCAGATTTTCACGTCTGCGTGTCCCTTCAGGGCCATTGAGTACAGAAAAACGAAAAAATTACCAAGCAAAGGTATACGTCAATTTTTTGTAAAAAACGAAAAATCTGTTGCATAGGTATACGTCAAATTTCTGCGTTTGCGTGTCCCTTAGGAGCCACCATTATATATATATCAATTTTGGTCCATAAAATAGAATGAAGTTCTGTACAATTAATGTCGAAATAAAGCTGTTTAAAACATAGCAGAACAAACCCATATACGCTTATCTTTCTGGTGCTAAGCTTACTGAAAAAAATTCAGGTTAAATATTCACGTCTGCGTTTCCTTTTTGGGAGACGCAGACGTGAATATTGGACGCAGATTTGCAAGCAGATTTTCACGTCTGTGTGTACCTTCAGGGCCATTGAGTACGGAAAAACGAAAAAATTACCAAGCAAAAGTATACGTTATTTTTTTATTTTCACGTCTTGGACGTAAAAGACAAAAGAAATGTGGCATAGGTATAAGTCAATTTTTTTGATTTTCACGTCTTGGACGCTCCCTTAGGAGCCACCATACATTTTAAAGGTACTATGTCCCATTTGCAGGCCCAACAAATGAAAAAGTTAAATTCCAACTGCATTTGAAAGATAATACTTATTTAGAACTTCCCTAAAAAAGGTGGGGCTTGAAAATGTCTTCCAGTGGGAAAATAATGACTATTAGTTGTCAAATCGACTTTAGGGCTATAGAGCCCCAAAGTAATAGTCTTGATTTTCAGACAATTGTACCAAATGGTCATACGTTTTATGCTGCGCAAAGATTCAATCAGTTTAATCTTGGCCATCACAAGAAGTGGGTTATTGATGTAGACAAATGATCATGTACCCTTTACAACTCTTTTCATGTATGCTATTACCAAAGAAGAAAAAAAGCCAGTCAGTCACTCAATAGTGTCTGACAGTGAAGTCTAGCAAGTAAACGGGTTTCCTTGCATAATTTGAATATGAGGACACTGCTAACGTACTGCTAGGACATACATGACATATTCATAATTCCTGCGAAGTTCTACAGAATTTGAGGTTGGCTGCAAAAGGGACATAGTACCTTTAACTTAGGGTTAAAAAAAAATTGGTTTGTCGATAGCAGGTCTTGTTTAACCAAGGAATGTGTGATACATTTAAAAGCTCCGTTAGATGGTATTTTCAGGCATTCAAACAATGGGCCAAATCTAACAATTCCTTTGATTTCTAACCCTTTAGATGCAACAAACTTTGCTCAAATTTTTAAAAAAATCCGAAAAATGTCGATTCTCCACAAAAATTTGTTTGAATAGTTTAAAAATACATCTTTTGTTTTTCTTCGATATTTCAAACTGCACAGCTTGATTTAATGGAATGGGTGATAGGTACAGATTTCATTATTCTTGTAAGACCTGTCGAGTTCGAAGAAAAGAGAAAAAATAAAGATAGAGAGAGGGGGAGGATACGAGATTAAGAAAGGTATAAGACTATTGTTGTCGTTTACTTACCTGTAAATCGAAAATATCCTTATCAATCAAAGTCAATCACGAAATATAGAGAACTATAATATATAACTTTCATCTTAGTGAACAAGAAAGAATCAGTTACCTATCTTACAATGTTTCTAAACAGAAAATGACTGGAACGTCATTAATTTTCTCTCTCCTTTTCGGAAGCAAGAGAGAAATTTAAGAGAGGGGTAATTGGATTTTGCTTTTTATGGAGAAAAAATGAAATGGATTTAATTTTCAATGATCAATGAAGCTCTTATTAAAATTAAAATTAATGAGGTATTTGTAATGATGATAGGCAATCTTAGCCTAGCTGGTTTCTCTTCTCATACTCTCCTTTGATCCGGGGGACTGGGATTCTATTAAGCTGAGCAACCTATATCTTCTTTTATGTCGGTCTCAGAGAATACATAGAATTAGAACCTGCGTTATGTTGATTGCACCCACCCATATTCTCTATATTACACGAGCTATAGGGGGACAATCATCACAACCTTAAAAAGCACGCACCGATTACGCTCTTTGCCGTGCACATCATCCATTCATTACGTTTCGCGATTCACGAAATACTGTCATGTTAGTGCGTAAAAAACGTCTCGGCGTGCTGTACTCTACGCCAAAGCCATTCATTTATATTTTGCAGCAGTACAAACCTTCCCTTCCCTTTGATAATACCGCGACAGATACTAATTAATACTTGTATTCCAATTTACGTTCTATATTAAGCACATAAAACTGTTCATTCGAATATCTATTGCATTTTGTGATATATGCTACCTTAGTTGGGGATCTACGTAGATTTGTCGGCATATATCTTCAAAGTCTACACTTCTTTTTCTCTTAATCACTTATTTTGCAAGAAATCTAATTAAGTTCGAAATTTTCTCCAGTTGTTTTTTAGTAAGTAAGATTCAAGTAGTGTAGAAGATAAGCAATGCAGCACTAAAAGTGATCTTCATTATTTTGCCACTCTCAACCCAGGTTTAGTACATGAGTGCTCAGATGATAAGAATAATTCCTCGAACGATGTGAACATGATGAGCACTTAGATCGTTAGGAAGTCGGGGGATACTATGGGCACCTTTGGCATCACTATGTGGTGTATAAAAAGAGACATAACAGAAACTAATTATCAATATTATTTGAATCTCTGGTTCTTTCCAATCATTTACTTTGACTTGGCTTCCGCGTAGAAATCCAACGGTAGTTTACCAAGTTTATGAAAACCATAAACTTTCTGCACGTATACCCCACATGACAGGTAAAACAATAACAATGCTTACAGAACCCTATTATCTGATTATTTTTTTCGAGTTTGGATATTTGATTTGTTTATAAAAATAATTGTATTATTATTGTAACACACAATATTACATAATTATGTTATGTTCATTTGACCCCATGGAAGAACAGTGGCATTATGTAATTGCCACTGAAAAGGGCTATCCGCCATATCTATATATTTATGATTTACCATGACATATTTTTACTTTAATTTTTATTGTCATGGGAATAAAAGCAAAAAAGCGAACAAACAAAAATAGTTGGATCGTGTTAATAGCACTGAAATGAGATATCCGTCATAATTATTTTCAATGTACAGTAATTACGATTCACCTTGTATTTCAACTTGTTGATATTTTTATTGAAGAAAAAAAAAACTCGGAGAACAAAGAAGGTGGGTGCCAAGCTCATCTCAAGGCAACCAAATATAGGGTTTCAAACTCCAATTGTTATGGTGGCTTCACTCTTTCTACACGTATAATTGTCTCCCGAATAAAAAGATGTTTTCATGTTTTACGTGGAAAACAATGGGTGATTAACACGCAAACATATATAAATAAACATTCAAAGTAACGTTCAGACTATACTGTATAAGAATTCGAGTTCAACGTGATACAGTTTGCTGGTATGTTAGGCTCATTAATATCTGGTTTCCTAGCAAATTTCTCATTATATCCTTATTTGTTTTCGTGTAATCCTTATGATAAAATTATAATCTTCGATACTCAATCTCTTTGTCATGTTTGTTGTTAACATAATTAATAGCTATGTATATCAACCTAAATCATGCTATTTCACCTCTTTCATGTCGATACAAAAATATATTTCTGTTTATCATGCATGGAAATTTTACCGTTCTTATCGAATATTGTCTATTGATCTGGATGTGCAATTATAAATGACTGTCATCAAATAATATTTGTAAATTTCAGGCAGATTGGTTAGCTACCTTTTATCAATGTTACAAATTAATAGAGATGGTAATGAACAGTATTACGGATACAGTATATATAGACATTCTGTTTTCCCCTACTTTTCACCTTTCCTCATTATAATTACTTATTTTTGTGGCTAAAAAAGCTTTAAAATAAATGTGAACAACGCTCTACCAACATCCACCATCAAGAACAACCAAAATGTATATCATGAAGCTAGTATGATAATACGAAGAGATGGACTCATATTATTTGATGTCGAATCTTTGAGCAATCAGTAATAGGACGGATTCCGGTCCTTTGTTGGGAGTACGGAAGTCGAGTTTGTACAACTGTCAAGAAGAGTTTGGCGCGGTGGGCATTTCATGTGCAGAGCGTCTATTGCTCATCTTCCCAAATAATTTATTACACCTCCCGCTTCCCGCCCTTCTTACTGACCACTCAGCTCTTATTACAGACGCCCTGTTGGAGGGTCTGGCAATGTGATGGATATTTTTTGGTAAAATAACCATTTCAGGTCTTCTTTATTTTTTTCTTCATAATGATATTGACATATTCATAGTTTTAGCATTTGCCTCCATTTCTGGAGGGATATACATTGTTTTCTAATATTTTCTTCTATTTGTAAACGATAACTTAATAGGTAAATAAAAATATGAAGAAGTCTCTTTTTAGTTGTTTTCTTTAAATTATTTTCCAACAAAACTTTTGTAAATAGTATCCTCATATCCTCAATCAATTTTATATGATTATATACAAACGCTGTGGATCTAAATTTCATATACTCTCTATGTTCTACATTCATATCTGCAAGTACAAACATATTCCCGAGTGATTGAATCGCTCTTCTAATACGTGCATATTGACTATACCACCTTCCATCCTTAACAAATATATTCTTCGCACTTACCCCATTAACTGGTAGAAAACTTTTACCATCCATTAAATCCCCAACAAACAAAATGTCAGAATTTATCAAATTCCTATAAAAAAGCAATTTCCTTTTATACGTTACATTGTGATGGATATAACATTATGCTAATGATTTAATCAATATAAAGATGTTATTTATATCGACCTCAAGCTGCGAAATGTGATTGTCTGTATATTTTAAATAATTAATTAATATTATTGAAATTATTAATATTATTTGTATATGTATTAATAATATTATTATTGTTATTATTGTTGTTGTTATTTTTTTGAATTAGTATTAATAATGATATTATTATCATTGTTGTTGTTGTTGTTATTATTATTATCATCAATATTCATTTGTTTACTTATTCCTAATAGAAAACATTCCAGACATTGAAGAAAAAAAAGCAATATTAATATGCTCTTTATAAAAGAAAATGAACAAAACTTAAAAGGGGAAAAATTGTATAAACTAATTAATTTGATCATTTATTCATCTATTTACTTTTATATTCAATTCATTTATCCATTTCATTATTCAGTCATTCGTTTATTCATTTTATTTGTGTCGTGTTGTGTCGTGTCGTGTCATTCATTCCACTATATCATTGCACTTGTGACGTGACATGCATTTAAGTCTTCAGACTGAAGTCTAAAAGAGACGGAAAGTTTCTATTTATTCGATGATGAGCTACCACACCTTTCGAATCATAGTTTTCCAATTCCAAATCAAATTACTCAAGATTTAGGTAAAAGTCTTGTTGAATTTTCATGAGTACACCGTGGTGGAAATTGATTCTTTCCTGCGCCAGATTCGCTATGTCAGAAATCACTTCCCCAAATGTTCCTCGATTTGTCTTTTAACGCAACCATACGGTAGTTGCAGAATCCAGAGCTGACGTATGCTCATGGTAAGACAAGCGCTTTATAAAGAAATCGGCTAATCCCTAAGAGCGATGGCAATTGGATTAAATTTTATTCATGATCAGTGCTGAGAGGTGAGCTTTGTTTGACTTGCTGATAAACTGGATATCCAAATATGAAGCGATATCGAAATATATTGCTCCCTGAATAATGATAATATCTTGAGAAACAATTTTCATATAATGTCATTTGAGTGTATGCTTTTAGCGATTCATATACCGTATAATTTCAATTTATTCTCACCTTTAAAGAGAATCACTTTTCACTGAGTTCGGTGAACAATATTTGCAGTACGCACGTAAATATATATATTTTTTTCTTACTAGTTCTTAGAATGTAAATAATTTTTTCCAATATCGGGATAAAACTGTCTGGAAGATTTAATAGGTCTCTGGAACTTGAACCAGGACATACAAACACACACTGCACTCTATTACAGACCTCGAGTCTTTCACCGTTAAGATAATTAATATCATACAATTATTTGTACATGTCACTGGCGTGATATTTCAGTTCATCAATCAATAAAATGGCACTCCAGACACACACCAACACAAACCAAATACAGAAAAGACTAAAATGCAAACGACAACCTCTTCCCCCTTTATTTCTTTCTTTGTATTTCTTAGATGGCAACAATTATTACTTTGTGACGAATAGTTATCAAGTTGTTGATTCATGAACTGGGCAGGATTTGTAGTCCTTTCCTAATCAGACATCATGAATTATGAGGCTGTTGTCTGAGAGAGATTAGCTCATTAGCCCGGCGCGTTGTAACACCGCCTGTGAAGATGATGGAGGTGAAGAAGCCTTTGATGCCCACTAACACGTTATAGCGAACAAGTGTCGGCTGTGACCTGACGAGCAGAGGTACAGCGAGACGTTATACCAAAACTAAAAGGAGGGGCAGAGAGAGAGAGAGAGAGAGATAGAGAGAGAGAGAGAGAGAGAGAGAGAGAGAGAGAGAGAGAGAGAGAGAGAGAGAGATGATACAAGTGTTGACGTGGAGTGTGAATGTTAGGAGTTCGGATCATTAAAATTTATCTTGAGAAATCATAAAAAGCAATAACAAAATGAAGAAGTACAAACGCAGATTAGTTAGAGTTATTTAGTAATATATATATTTATTGACGAAACGAATCAAGGTAATGTCTTAAATTGTCTATTACGTTATTCGAAATCTAAATCAAAGAATAAATTAAAGTACATTTATAAGAACATGGCGAAAGAGAACAGTGATTATGAAGAATACATAGTAAGAGGGGGAAGAGAAGGGAGAGGTGGAAAAGAGAGACAGAGAAAGAGAGAGAGAGAGAGATAGAGAGGGAGTGAGAGAGAGAGAGAGATAAAGAGGGAGGGAGAAAGAGGGAGAGAGAGAGATAGAGAGGGAGGGAGAAAGAGAGAGAGAGAGAGAGAGAGAGAGAGAGAGAAAGAGAGGGAGATAGATATTAAAGAGGCTCAGGTGTATTGTTGTGTTCAATCATCTTATCATCAGTGATCATCGCCTTGCCTGGATGCACGAGTTATAGTCCTGTATCTGGACAATAGTTGTCAAATATCCATGAACACCAAATGTTTAGCTTTATGGGTATTCAGACAATTATCTTAAATTGTCGCCCCAAAGAAATTAAATAATAATCACTTTCACACTTTGTTACAACAAAATTATGAATTTCAGTTACAACTGAGATGCCTTGAGTAAATTGGGTGGTTTAAGAAAGCTGTACATTTTGCTGAACATTATTTCGCAAGTATTTATAAGAGTTTAAATTATGGTCGATTCGTTTTGGAGTTATTACAGATACACTTGTATAATTTATGTTATTTGAGTATAAACATACTTTGTTATAAATACATTTCCGATCCGAATTCATTCTCGAATAAAGGCCTATACATATTTGTCAGACAATAAGTTATATCATACTCGCACGATCTGAAGATCGATCAAGTCGAGAGTCTGTTTACGCATGTAGTTAGATCGCAGTAGGTCCATGGTTAGATCGTGATAGATACATCTGATATAGGTTTCTAGGTGATATGTACTATAATACATACGTCGCATAATAAATGACAGTTAAAAGCGATTCTTCATATCATAAGCATGATAAGCTATCTCGAATTAAAAAAAAAATATATATATATATATATATTATATATATCAAAAGAAATTATTATGTCCGCTCTTTCTGAATCTTTTACCTATCCTTCCCTCTGACTGTTCTTCTTCTGTTCAGGTCTCTTCCCTTTTCAGAGAGAAATGGGATGATAATAAGAAGTCTTATGACACATCCCACGGTTAGGCAGTGCCTTTGAACTCCTACACATCAGCTTCCCACTGCAACAAATGTATATGATTGGATATTTGAAGGTGTGATCATTGAGGGTAAACTGATAGGTTTCATGATTCATATTCTAATTGATGGCACCAGGAGGCTAGTCCAGCGCAAAGGCGAACAGTTTCACTGTAAGGTGTAACATACTTGGCGAATTAGAGGCACAAACCTATCATAGAAGTGTACTCAAACCGAGGAAGAGGGCAGGGTTGTATTAGTAGAGATAGATAAATTACCCCTCCCCACTTTATCGGAATACATGTATTTACGCATTCCAAAGACAACAAATTAATCCGAGTTGAAGAGAAAATACAAAAAATTCAAACCAACCGGCTCATTTAAGCATGTTATAAGAGGTATGTTCATTGTCCAGCAGATGGACTGTGCGCCAAAGGTAAGAGGTTCGAATCTCTGCGACGGCAACTATGCTTTTTTTGCCATACGCGACCCAGGTGAGGTAAATACATAGCGGTATAAGAAGAAATACCTCGAATGCCCTTATTATGCTGCAGTTTAATTACCATGACGAAAACCTATGAATAGTCTTAAATACTATATTGTATTATATGTTATATGTTATATAATATAGTTTTATATACTTTATAAGCCTGCTATTGTGCCAAGAGAATATCAAATGGTAAAAAATAATTACTTTTGTCCTCGCTGAGTTTTAATGAGATATGACCTAACGTCGGCATAATGTACACAATTAAGGTGTTTGTTTCAGACCTTTTATTACGCAACCTATCAATGTTGGAAGAAAAATAAATATATATTTTAAAAAGGGTATTTGTTGACAAGTGTTTATTTCTTTGCATGCAATCAGCATTAACATAATAATCTCCTTATTTCTTACAGCGTTTATCAAGACATCAGACAAAATAAAAACAAAAACAAAAACATAGTCACTCTGTGTACAAAAAAGATTGGTGCCCAGGCTGTCATCCAGTCTCATGTTATGGAAAAAGTAAGCAACAACATATTATTAGTCTCCAACGTTACTGCATAAAGTAGAGTAAATATTGTGCAAAATCAAAATTTCTTCAAAAAACTCATCTTGGGTCATTAGGCTTCAACTTAACTCTTCCCGACTTTGCTTTGCAATGATATTTTTTATATTGCCTGCTTTCTATGACTATGAATTACTACCCAACATAAATAGCATCATCCTTAATGTTTATAGCGTAGAAACATGATTTATAGGGCTTCTCTTTTATAACAATCATAGATATGATAATTGGGCTAAGCAATGGATGACAAAATAATGACGACATCTTTGCTCGTTAGATTTTATCAAAAATATATTTTTAAAACTTTCAAATGTTGCATTAAATTTGTTTAACGAGGTCTGCCAGTTTGCTCCTTTTCAAACATGTCAAACGACTGATCTGACTGAACCATATTTTGGATTTATTATACAGGAACAGTTGCTTTATATCTAAAATAGTTCAGCACATTATACCCCTTAGCATATATTATTGGACGGAGATAAAGTATTTCTACTTGCTGGATTTGATCATAAATTTGCTTATTTTATGCACAAAATTACAACTCTAATTAATTTAATTCTTTTTTCAGAAATAGTCTCAAATACCTCCGAATGACAATGTCAAGAGACATTAAAATTTAACGTTTCCCTTTATGAATATAAAAAATGTTCTCATAATTATACACAAGTGAATATATTATGGTAGATACCAGTTCATGAATTTTCATGATTAAAGATAAAGTTGAGTTCTGTTAATGCGATTTCATTGTGAAAGAAACGGTGTGGAATCAATGAAAAAGTTGATCATGTATATAAGTATTGGTGTGTACTGCAAGTTTCTTGATTCATAAAAATGATAAGAAATTTGGCTCATTCTTGTTAAAGTAACAAGCACTGTACACAGAAAGATGTATATAAGACTACACAAACATGCGGTATAAAAATCAGACCTCATATTCAAGCTGTTACTTGTCATATTTTGAATATGGATGCATTTGAAGAGCCGTGTTATTCATGGAACATTTTTCCAAGATGTTCTTCCCACTAACATAATAACAATGATAACGCTGACAAAATATTTTTCACCTCTCCCCAGAACTCAATCTTCTCTTTAAGCAACTGACCATTAATACGTTTTAAAAGCTACCACACTTAATATTCTAACACAATATAATGGTTGGAACGAAACCTTACGAGGACTGACAATGTAGAAGCACAATCACTGCGTTTAATGAAACTTGATTTTAAAAAGATATAGCTTTGATAACCTGCATGCCAACCCATAGTGGAGGTAAGACACGGATACAATTTAATTTAATCTTACTTTAATTGCATGGTAATTTGACCCACACATTTCTGACAGTCTTGGCTATAATTCTGTAGGCTATAAGCAATCCGATGCTAAATTACACTTTTGATTTTTCTCCTATTCTTTTTCTTTTTAAATGTTATATATCTTGATGTAAATTTGTTTCTTTTTCATTGTATTACTGGTGATCATCTTGTCGTACCCACATCTCTGTCTTTGTTTGGTTCTTGGAATTGATTTCAATTTCACGATCGAAATTTGATAGATAGTAGGGATTTGGGAAGGCAGTAATCAATTTATGAGACGCCCGAACTTATACGAGATCTGCAAACAATACATAAGTCAAACCAATAAAATGAAAATACTCTCCCCATTGCATTAATCAAAGAAAGCGACTACCTGAATCCATTTGCGATCTGTCAGCCTCGCTTTCCGCCTCCCATTTAAAATTCAAAATTTAAATCTGTTCTCCTTTTCTTTCTGCGCTTTTTAATTACGTATACATTAAAACTTGATACTCTCAGCAGGTTAAGCTCATTTCATAAATATGTATTGCTTCAATGAATTCTGGAGCTTACTGCGATTTTCAGAGGAAAGTCGGATACAGATTTAAACCACTCTGCTGTTTATTTGTGTTGCAATCTTATTTCATATCGTAGTATCGCCTTAGGATTCTGATTAAAGAAATCCTTATTTGTCAAATTACGTTTTCTGTATATCATCATGTGTTCAGGTGCAGCTCTATTATAAAATATTCTCTTCCTCTCATTCATCTTTACCCCCCCCCCCTCTCTCTCGCTTTTAATTTTTCTATTTCCCTCTCTTTTTTTCTTTTTCTCTCTCTATGGCTCTGCCTTCTTCCTCTCTTTTCGATATAGCTCCTGTTATTCTCTGTCGACAGTTATATTTCTCCGTGCAGCCTTAGTTTAAATGATCTTATATTTGTATCTCACACCCCCCCCCCCAATCCTCCTCACTGAAAATAATCATTCATATGGTTTAATAATAATAGTAATAATATTTAATTTATATATAGCGCTTAATACACGTTCTCAATTAAATCTTCTTCCTTAAATCCATCTTCATTTCACCTAGATAAATTAAAAATAGAACAGGATTTGGGTCAGTTTCTCAATCAAATTTTCATCTCCTACTATTGTTTGATTTATATAATTTTTTCATCACTTTCTGCCATCTCTATTTTATCTTCTAAGAGGATTCTTAAACGCTTTTATTTTGACCCAAAATTTAATTATTTCAACAGCTGTTTAAAAAGAAATTAAATTAAATACAAAAGCTGACCACGAAGTCTGCTAGAAAAGCATTACATTGTTAAAGGTAATACAAAGTTTTGGGAAATTTTGAAAATTGGGTGGATAGTGAATCTTTACAATTTTGATATATTTGGATGCCCCTGTGAATGTATTATAAGCACTAAAAAAATTAACCCCTAAAACACTTCTGTTTTCGAGAAAAATTGAATAAAAAAATTTACCGGTGCTCCGGTAAATTTTGATAAATTTTGAATAGCGCTTATGGCCGTACAATGGTAGCTGCGACCATGAAAATCTCAGAATATGTAGTTGTGATATATAATTTCCAAATGGGAATAGCTAATAGGTCGATTTTAGTCAAGAAACATTGTTTCATAGCTAAATTAATATCTTGAACTTGAGATGAGCTATACAACATAAAGAGTTTGTTATTTATAATTTCATAACTTTAGACTCGATTTTAACCGGGACAACGAGCAATGACCCCATACCAAAACTTTGTAATACCTTTAATGTAGACCCTTTTCCAGTAAATATCTTTCCTATTTCGGATTGTTTCATCCGTTTCTTAATTATTCTCATTCCTTTGGGATTTGATGATGTCTTAATTATATAAGCAACAACATTAATTACCAATAATAGTTCTATTTCTCCCAATTTTATAGAACATTTATATTTGTTTTGATCTTTAGAAAATGTTTTGCTTTCTCAACTCTTGGGGGCGTCGCTTGATTATTCTGAATGGGAGAAAATGTGTCGGACCAAATATATAGCGCCAAAATTTTAAACAGGGTAAAGAAGGAAAGAAAATGGGGGTCTCAGATAGTTTTTCAATTAAGCGACGCCCCCTCCTTTTCTTCCGTTGTCGAACTCTGACAAGAAGATAAATCATATAGGTTTTTATAAAAGAGTATTTTTCAAACTCTTGCCAAGGACATTCACTCTCTTTTCTAAATTAATGAAATATACACCGTTCAAATCCCAAGTATTGTAGTTCATGAATGTTGATACGATTTCTTGTTATAGAATATCACTTCATCATGACATCTAAAGTTTGACGACGAAGCCTAGTCCACTGCATGAACACAATCTGGATTTAGATTTGGATTTAGTACATGCATAATGTTTGCATAATTTGAAACACAAATCAAATTCATAAACACAAGCGCAAGTGGGCCTTGAATGAGCTTATTATCATTCTTCCTCAAAATGTCAATTTTCTATGTAGCGTTTTTGTTTATTTGTGTTTTCTGTATATTACCCAGGGAGATGAGAGTTTAAACTCTCATCTCCCTGGTATACCATATACAGTCATGCCTGAACAATCCACACTTTTAATGCTCAGAGCTCTGCTCTTCCTACAGGAACAGGGAATGGTGGGAAGGGTAGAAAGTGCTAGAAATGAATGAAACAGTATAGTGAATAATTATCTGAAAGTGTTTTCTTTGAGTATACCAGGTACATGTACATGTATAACATTAAAAACACATTTTAACTGTATTCCTTTTTTGTGGAAATAACAGAAAAGGGTACAAAAACTGTTTCCATAGTGAATCGAATCCAGGTCTATGCCTTTCTGCATGAAGTACTTGCTGCGTCTGCTCTACCACGGATTTCGTAGAAATCCTTGCGTCAGACTGCATTGACTGTGGAGTAACACATCAGTCACACCAACGAGACTGACACCAGAACGAACAAGAAATGGCCCTACCCTGATAAGCCAAGAATCGGCCGTTTTGAAGATGGACTGAAGTGGATTCAAAGTGGAGTCGATTTGGTGTTTTAAAATGAGGCGTCACTACAGTAAAACTCAGGTCAAATCTTTCTGAAGGGTATAATGGTACGATAATGTTTTTGCTCTAGATCATAATCTTATACCCTTGTAATTCGCCATGATATTATCATATTACCTCTTTTACAGGTCAAACTTAACGACAAGTACTGCTTGAGTTGCTGTGAGGGTATTTAAAAGCTATAAGCCAATATATTACATGATGTTGTAGGTGTATTTTATTTTTCTAACCTCTCTCTCTCTCTCTCTCTCTCTCTCTCTCTCTCTCTCTCTTTAACGATAGGCTTGAAGATTCTAGCTTTTTATGTGAATTTAAGAATAGACTAAAGGAGTATTATAATGAGTAATTATTTAGAACTGCAATAATTATGCTAGTTCTCTATTCCTATCAAATCCTTAGGATTTGTTCAATAATTTGCCGATAACTCTTCTGCTATCTTTGAATATTCAATATTGTTTCTGATGGCATAACGAGTTTCCCCAGGAACAAGATTATAGCATGGGGGGGGGGGGCAGTGGGGGTCCAACAATTGAGGGGGCACTGGCACCATTGGGGAGGGCTCCGGGCTTACCACCAAGGACAAGTACTTCATATTATAGGATGATTATCCCCTCAAGACAATTACCCCTTATGCCAAGTACCTCCAAAGAAAATTACGCACGATGAGAATTACCCCCCCCCCCCCCACTCCTCTTAAAAATTAAACCGAGATTTATCTTCAAGAAAATTCCCCTCTTATCAATAATACCTTATACAAATAATCCCCTGGATTGATGACTACCATCGTCACAACTACCGCGGACCTGGGTGATAAATAATTACCCTTATTGACTGATAATCTAATTATTTATGCAATCCGATGGAGGCTTCACCACTCCCCCGCAATGTTTTACCGAGTAAAGTAATATCTCATTATTTATGCATCCTCTCTAATTTTCCTAATCAGATGATCGTGTAATTGCCTTTGTATTTATAATGGACCCTCATCCATAATCTATTCCAAAATTTAAACTTTCCTTCAAGTTATATGTATAATTTTGTTATCATGTTGAAGTAAAAATATTATTTCTTCTTGTGTATAATATATATAAATACATACATATTTGTGTGTGTGCGTGTGTGTGTGTGTGTGTGTGGGAGTGTTTTTGGCGATTGTCCTAGGGATGAATATAGTATATAGTTCAGATGGTAATCACCCTAGGGGATAGTAATTGTCCTAAGGGGGTAATTTTCAGGGGAAAATTGTCTGGGGGATTTTTGTCACAATGGGGATAATTGTCCTAGTGTTTGATTGTCCAGGGAGTTATTGTTCTAAGGAATTATTGTCCTTTTGGTAATTCTCCGGGGGGGGGGGGGGTAGTTGTCCATTTGTCTTGGGGGTGTTTTTCCCGCTGGTAATTGATCAGCGTATTTGTCCAGGGGGTAAATGTCCTAGAACCTTTAACAAGGACTCTAAACAGTAAAACGGTAATCACCATTTAGAAAACGAGGAATGACAGCGTTTTCAAATAGTAGATTAAGACTTTTGACATGCTGGAGCTCAACACTTATTCTATAGCTTGTTTAAAAGTTGATCTCTTCAGCCCTTTATTAGGTGAGGATACTTTCTAGAATATCAGCGATTTGGGGAAGATGTTGGTGGGGTCTTCTTCGTCTTCGTTTTATTCCCTTTTATTTGTCTTTTCAAATTATTTTCCTATTTCCCCCTTTAAAAAAAAAAAGGGGGGGGGGGCATTTCCCCTTCCCGGTCGCCATAGCTAAGCCACTGATATAGTCTGCAGGCACAGACCCTAATTTGACACTTAATCAAAAAATCTTTGTGCCTTGAGAGAAGTCTAGCCCAGCTACCTACTGGTTGTATGGTAGTCTTATAGTGCAGACTCACTTTTACGACTGACCAGGGTTTGTGCTTGCAGACTACCATTGATAGGAGTGAGGGGAGGGGGGGGGGGGGGGGGCCTATGTTCTTAATGAGCCTTGTAAACTTATTTAAAGATAATATAAGTCTAACAGAAGCGTAGATTATCTTCTTCTTCTTCTTCTTTTTCATTTCTGGTAGTAAAGCTAAAGGAATATAATTGTTCATCAAGGGTTTTCGGACGTCAATTTTATCTAAGTTTCTGCATTGTCCGGTGACCGGGCATACTTGTCGATCGTAAATCATTTGTGGACATTGTAAACGGTCAATCGCGATAGCCATGCGTCATCATATAACCTGAAATGACCTCATCAAACCGGCGACTGACCAGTCCATGTTGCCTCACCGGACACATGCCATTCCTGGCAGAAATGTCCAGTATGACAACCTTGACCGTTAGATATGTGCACAGTCGTGGTTTTCACTTCCCTAAAGGGAATAAATCTCTTACAACTTGACCCCAGGCACACCTAGTACAACCCATTATCATACTCTCTCACTCTCTCTCACTCTCTTTCCTTCTCTCTCTCTCTTTCTCTCTCTCTCTTTGTTTTCCCTCCCCTCTCTGTCTCTCCCTACCCCTCTCTCTGTGTGTATCTTTCCGTCTGTCTATATTTTTTTCTTTCTCCTTGTTCTCTCTTTAATTATGATAGTCAAACAGTTAGAAACCACATCAATACAACGGCGATTCCTTTCCACTACGATAAACGGAATGATTCACAAAGTTATCAGAAAATTTAAATAATTATGTGCATAAATGAACACCCCCCCCCCCCTCATTCCTCTTCTTCACTCCTTTTTTTCAAGTTGGGTCATGTGATATTTTTCACAGCCCCGTCGCTTAAAACTATACCACGTCAATAACGCGCATTATGATTTATCATGGTCATTAGCGGGTATAGCCTGACAGCATTACTATTATTAGTGACCAGCAATACGCCAGCAATACGCCTTCAACCGACTTGATATTAATTGCCGGCCAACAAGGTCGAATTCTCGGAATTTAATTCAAGAAAAGCCTTTGATGCCTTTCAAAATGTGCCTACAGCATTCTGAGCTAGGGCCACCTTTAAAAAAAAAATCCAAATCGTTATGTTTTTCATATCAAACTCAATTTTTCAGAGTACATTTACCTTGCGATCAGTCCAAGTTGCCCTGATCGGGACACCTGTCATTTACATGGTTTTAATCCAATGTTAAACGCCTGGTGGTAAACGTGCAATGGGCGGGAGGGGTGTTGGGGGTTAACGGGAGGGAGTCAAAATATGATGGTCACAAATGCTATCTTTTTTGTAATGAAATGTTTTATTTCTCCAAACAGAAGAAGTACAATTCAAAACAAAGTGAATACAAAATTACATCATTTAGAAGTTAAATCAGCAACAAGTCAAAAAATAAATTC
Organism: Strongylocentrotus droebachiensis; assembly: GCA_035222895.1. NCBI lineage: Eukaryota > Metazoa > Echinodermata > Echinoidea > Camarodonta > Strongylocentrotidae > Strongylocentrotus > Strongylocentrotus droebachiensis. The sequence goes on along the minus strand of JAVYIG010002844.1, from coordinate 6,399 downwards.
GTAAATTTTCTTTTATAGAAGAACGATATTCAAAATATTCAAATACAAAATTAGCCTTTTTAAAAACAATTTTCATTGATCAAACACTGCTTTGTACATAAAACAAGACTAGTACTAGTAAGAGTACTACCCCTGTAGATAGAGAATTTAAAATAGAAATGAGATGGTGGTGTTGATTGTATAGATCTCGGAATCTCGAAATACAATATACCTGCAAGAATAATTGTTCCACGTAGCCTAATATAATCATGGTGTAAGGATCATGATGCAATTTAGAATGAACTATTCGTAGACACTATAAGTAGCTCTCTTATTTTATTTTGAGCTATATAGTGATGCGATATGAATTTGGACACAATAACTTTGATGTATTATCCTTTGTTGCAAAGTAGTCTCGCTGAACATTAGGTTTAGTTTTTCTCTAATGAAATGTAAAAGGATATTAATAAATAGTAATTACTGAAAAAACATCATGAAGAAATGGGAAATAAAGCAGTAAGTGGACTGATTGTAGCAGCCAACCAGCAGACTTTACCATCCTGTAATTACAAACCAGTACTTCACAGTCACTTTTAGGTCCATGCTTGTATGTAAGTTCATTTGATTGTGTTCAAGGGTAACTTGATACTAACCCTTCATGTTATCTAAAATTACATCACTAAACGTGAAATACACGGTTGCACAAGGCCAAGGGCTTTTCAAAGGAAATTTAAACCTATACCAAAGTCACATCGACCATGGTCGGTAGTCTATCATCAAAGACCATGATCTCCTTTGACTTCATTTATCCTTTTTCCTTTCATGTTTCACTTTTTGCGGTATATCTAATACCGTTACTTTAAATCGGTCTACTATTATAGCCCCTTTTCGTGTCGAAGACGACGTCCACACATAGTACGACATCGCTTCAGCTCTTAATATTGTTCATTCCTTTTTAATTTCTTACTTTTTTAACGGTTTTATTATAACTTTAAAAAAAACTCTATCACAGCTTCGACTCTATTGTTAACAAACTGATTTTCTAACGAAGCATCTGCAAATCGGTTAATTTGTTTGTGTCGAAAATAATTACAAAATTTAGACTATTGGTTTAAATCTAAAATTTGCCTATTTATTATTTTTCTTTGTTGTCCGATCAACTAATAAAAAAGTAATAAGAGAGTGGTAGTTCTATCAAATTATTTATGCCGATTTTAAAAATTTGTCCCATCCCCATTTCATCTTCTGCGAAATTAAAAGATTATATGCATAAATTATGATCAATTCTGTTTCAGGAATAAACAAACTGTTCTCTAATATTGCAGTCTTCCTTGTTATCACCTTAAATTCTCCTCAGAATTTTGTGGTATTTTTTTCCAGTTTTTTTGTATTCATTTCAGTAATTTAATAAAGGTGTTTTCTTTTCTAGACTAGATTTATCACTGGGAGTGATACTTAGTTTTGTCCTCATTTATGCTGGTATCTTGCCTGTATAACTGTAAACACACTCATCTTGTTACATAGTTAAAATGAATAGTGTTCTAACTGATCAATTTATCGAGACCATGCCCTCAGTTTTGTAGATTAAAATTTAGAGAAAAGAGAAAAGGAAATTGTATAGGACATAATTGGGTCAAATCATGAACCAAGTCAATCAGCTATTGCAAATAAATATTTCCTATTGGTTAACAATTATCGACCCCCCCCCCCCCCCCGAAAAAAGAATAGGACGGTTACAGCATCATGAAATTTAAAGAAAATGTTCGGGAAATGTGAAAGGTTAATGAGCAAAAATAATGGGCGCTTGCATGAGAGCAAGAAGACAGATTTTAAGAGTGGTTTGGAAATGCACCCCCCCTTTAATATTTGTGATGGGTGTCACACCAGACCCCATCCTAGGGGCAGTGGCAAGGGATTAGCAGATACTGCCATTTTTTATTTAACTATTCTATACTAAATTGTATTCTTCTGTACTTACTTTTTAAAATAAAATGTTCGGCATGTAAACGAAAACCAGTCGAGTTTCTTTGCCGGAAATCCAACTTTAAACGGTAATTGCTCTGAAGAAAAAAACAGAAAAATTAACTTGTCTTTTCAGTCTTCCTAGCGTGTGTTCGTGTGTAGGCCTATATGCATAAATAATCTTTATTTTAAGACAAAATGTCATCATTATGAAATGACGATAGGGGGATTGTCATGGTTTTTCAGGGACTTTGGAAATATTTATGTGATGATATACTCCGCTGTAATCTCTAAAAATAAGATGTCATAATATGCCCTTACCTGATTGTATACTAACTGATTCTTTTGACCATATACTTTATAATGCTAAATATATTACTCATTGCGGATATAGTATCGAAAATAATATCGCTAGTGATATTCGTTTGTCTCGCAATGTGGTCAATAAGGAATCTAAAAGATCACGACGTTTCGTATGCTACTGCAATACTTCGTCAGGTGATAAAAACTGTTGTAAGCAAGGGTCTTTTATACTTTACGGGAGGACCGTAAAGCGGTCTAAAATTCGATCGATAATTGGAACAATAACGCCCAATGCCTATTGGTCGACGCACACGGTGATCGACCAATCAGCAAGGCCGCTGGTTCGGCCGCTGGTTCGGCTGATGCACCAGGCCTATTGGCCGACGCATACGGTAATCGACCAATCAACGGGCCGCTGGCTCGGGCCGTCTGCTGAATGGAATCGACCGTTGTTGGCTGGCAGGACGGCGAGTGTCATGGCGGCGTATCGTCCGCATCCAAAATTCGGGGATATCGATCCCGTTGTCTCTGTTGAAATTATTAGGATTGAGACGGATATTGATAGCTTCTTTTACCCTCCGTGTATACCAATGCCGTTCTTGGGAAAGGCACTGAACCCCGTCCCAGTCTGGTTGATGCTTTACGGTCCTCCCGTAAAGTATAAAAGACCCTTGCTTACAACAGTTTTTATCACCTGACGAAGTATTGCAGTAGCATACGAAACGTCGTGATCTTTTAGATTCCTTATTGACCACATTGCGAGACAAACGAATATCACTAGCGATATTATTTTCGATATACTTTATATTTCATATTATTTATTACCTTTTACCATTGTGCAGTGCACGCAAGAATTAGCGAAATAGCGGGTTTTGATGTTGTAGGTCGATATTATACATTAATTAGATCATAATTCACCTAGTTCGTTTTCTTATTATCGCTATTTTTGTAGTTCATTTCCTTCTTTTCACAAGGATGAAAAATGTATCTGTAGTGTTGCATAATGTTGCATAACGAGACGTCGCCCACGAAACCTTAGAGTAAAATTCTCTCGCCGTCTGTCGTCTGAACTATCTCTGACATGTCTGCAGCCGAGAAGACGAAGGGGAATCAATGGCGAAATATAAACAGTAGATGACGCTCTTCCTTGTAATTCCTTTATGAGAGCGCAACGCACTCGTAGTTTCAAACTTTGTAATTACCTATCTGGAAGTCCGTTCTCAGATTAAAAAAATTCGTGAGAAATGCATTTTTACTAAAGTTAAATCTTACATGACGAATAAAATAAGGATATAGAGACGTTTTTTTCCTCATTCTTATTCATACTTATTACGCCACTCATATTGTCTCATTTCCCTTTCGATTTTGTATGAATATAATCTTCAGTCTTTCATCTTTCCAATGGCATATTGGTGACTTCTTGAAATTTGGTGTAGCACAGGTCGGAAGTTATACTGACGTCATCACTGGCATCTAACTGGTGGGAAAAAAATAGAAGATGCACTAAATGAAGTACATGTTGTTAATAATTTGTATAATTATGTATTTATGTAATTATGTGTTTATGTAATATTATGTTATAATTAATATGTATATTAATGTACATTTTCATTATTAGGGCGTAAATCTCATAATCTCATAATGTATTTTCACATCACTGTTATAGGGATGGAATAAAGAAGAATGCAAATTAATTTGTGCACTTGCAGTTTACAGTTACTGCTTCAGTTACGAAATTGACCCCATATAATTCTTGTGACAAACACATTCTCATCTCTCTCTCCCTCTCTCCCTCTCTCTCTCTCTCTCTCTCTCTCTCCCTCTCTCTCTCTCTCATCCATTTTTTCTCTCTCCTTTCCCTCTCTTTCATTTATGCTCTGTCGCTCTAATCTTTATTTGGTAAACAAGCCCTTTATGTTCATTCACAAAATTGACAAAATTTCGTCATTGTCTGACTTTAAGGTCAATCTTGAACAACTGACCAATGTCCAGTGGTGACCTATAAGATTAGTGGCCCAGTTCATAAAAAAGTCAGAGAGGGAAAAACAGAAAAACAAAGACGATGGTATGGAAATTGTTTAATTACGGACTGGATAAAGTAAACCACATCGCATAACTTTATCATAATGGATTACCCAAGGCCTTGACTTGACCGCTAAGATTGAGACGGATAAAATATAGAGGCCATTCTAACCTTCAACTTGCGGAACATCTTGGCCATGGTCATCAAACTGAACTGGACACTTGACCCATCATTAAAATTTATAGTATGACTAAGTCTCCACGTGACATGACACAATCCATTTTTATAGCGGAAGGAGGAATTCCAACACGATAAAGAAGTTAAAAAGTAAAAGAGATGAACAGAAAAGGATGATAACAATTATGTTAACAAAATCATGATAAACTATATCATTCGGACGAATAGGGGTAATTATGAAGAGACCTAAATAGGCATCTGCACTGACAAAAAATAATCCTTCAAAACATACATATAAATATAAGCGAGGAAATCAAGAAAAGGGCGTTAGACATGATTGTAATAGCTGTATATGGTTACAAAATACTGTAAATTCAAAAAACATTTTACGTTGGTTGCGTCCGAGAACGAGATCAGTTTCTGAAGAAGAAGAAGGCAGGAAGCGGGAAACAAGACAGAACAGATAGTAAGGAGAGAGAGAGAGAGAGAGAGAGAGAGAGAAAGCAAGAGAAAAAGCAGTAACTAACACAAAATAAATGAGAGAGAGGAAGAGAGAGGAAGATATAACCACAATGCGGTCATCATCGAGGCTGATAAATGTTTCCTCTTGACCCGCTTCTTCATACAGTCAATGATAGTCACGATGACCCAGAAACTTGAAGAAAGATAATAACTCAGGTATTTAATTCAAACCCCTACCCCTTTGCCCCAGTCTTTCACTTCTTGTATGGCTTAAATTTCAATTTCGATAATTAAAAAAAAAAAAAAAAAACAGGGGAATGGTGTACATCAGCATGTTAAAGGAGTATGTTTGGGGATATAGAGGGCTCTAGTAACTAATTAGTGCTACAGAAAATGACTTTATTGCGTCCAGTTGGAAATAAAAGATACATTTTTTTAATGTAGGCCTACTACTCAACAGATTTGAGTTTTATTATTTCTTAAATGCTTTAGTTTTGGCAAAGTGCTATTGTATCGTGTGTTAGAATATAGGCCTTTATCTAAATAAATTTTAAGTATCTACCAAAAGCACTAACGGATTTTAAACAAAGAAAACAAATTAAAAAATAACTTTAACTCCCTCACGATCCGCCACAGAATCCCAGTGATAGATTTATCTCAAAATAAATGCCATTACATTATTATCCAGAAAGGTCAGCTATACGCCTAAAATATTAAAAATGGCACGAATTCTTTTAAATTCAGAAATTGTGGGTTCCATATGCATGTTTAAGTGACTAAGTCTTTTTTAGATTAATGTTTGGATTGATCAAACTTGTTCTTAAGTTTCAGAAGCCAATTAATAACAGCAACATGATTTGAGTAATCTAATGAGCACAGTACAAACACACGACAATAAACAAAAACAATGTAATAATTAAACAGCAATCGAAGTCGGCAAAATGTTTATCATTGCAAATGATTTACTTAACTAAGTTACGCAAAAAAATCCTTACAAATCAATTACTCGTAAAGTGACCACAAAGAGGACAAAGGGACATTTTGGCTGTAAGCTGACTAAAGCCTAGCCTTGACCATTCGAAAAGTGCCTTTGTACAATTACATCTGGTCATCAGCTTCAATGTGATCTCTAAATGTATGGCATGTGTGGAAAGACAATGATGTGATTTTTTTTTGTCGGAATTGGGTCTGGAAAAGTGCATTTCTATTGTGATGAATGATGGTCCTAACAACGTTTCAAGGAAAATGTTAATCGATAACCCAGATAATTATAAAGATAATGCCAAGTAGCATATTTGAGTAACGATTACATAAGTTTTGAGCGCCATTTTCAATCATGCACAAAAAAGTAACCCCTACTTACAGTGAACAGGACCATAAGGCCAAATAAAAAAAAAAAACATGTTTAGCGTCCTGTTTTTTCGAAAAATAGGAAGGAGGAGGCCCCTTTTTATTTTTTATTTTGTATTTCAAAATGGCCGCTCAAAATGTCG